>JAAAKG020209765.1:0-22689 GCA_010014905.2 Druon quercuslanigerum | reverse complement strand
GTCCGCCCCTGCAGAGCCCCGCATGCAGGGGTAAGACTAATTACTCGGGGAGGTCGTCCGGTGTCCCCGAGAGGCCGATAAAACACCTTCGTAACCCCCAGGTGCCAAAGTGCCACAGGCACGATCATTCTACACCCATGGCTTGGAGAAGGGGGGGTCCCATTGAGCTAAACGCTCAATGAATATTCGTTCGCAGGCCACCATACTAACGGAGGGCTGTTTCAAGGTCGCTATGCGGGCCGCAGGTCATTCCCGTGCCGATTCCAAGAACTGGAATCAGTCCGGGAGGGACCTCAACCCATGGATCCAGAAGGCCTGTGTTAGCTAGGCTCTTTCACCCTTCTATCATACTAAAATCATGCATACTAGGAGAGCCGGTCTATAGGGATACTTTTCAACCACCCTCGAGAGCCCGTTTATAGGGATCCTAACAACCATATCCATACGCATGCAGGCCGAGGTCCTTTTGACCCCTATGTCCCTCACGCTTAAGCCTCCCCACCAACTACAAGGTCTCACAGCCCCTAGGGAAGGTTGGGTAATTAATTTTTTGTTTGAATCTGGTCTTCGATTTTTAAAACTAAAAATGGTGTATCCAATATTGCGGAAGTTAAATTATAAAAAATGTTCAAATCTTGATATAATCGGTGTAACTTAGGGTTTTGGTTCGCTAAATGAGTATATTGTATGGGATTTTCCTAACTCGAAAAGGCGGATTCAATATTGCGGACCTAACGTGTTAAAAATCTTCGTATATTGCTAAAATTTGTGATACTCTAGTTTTTGGGGTCTTTGAATTGAAATCTGATGTTTAATTTTAAGCATACAAAACCACTAATCCCATATGCCGGACCCCATTCTGAATCATAGAAATCAATCACCCACTGCACTGTAAGTTTGCGAAACTTGGACATACCAATAAAAGGATGAGAGTAAAGTTAAGTCGATTCGCATGCGATATCTGTTCAATGTATGCTGTAAAACGCTAGTGGACAAAGTCATTTTTTTAATTTTTAGCAAATGTAGATAGTCAATCAACATCTAGATCGTTTGGCTCAGACATGATGGGTCTTGGATATGACAAAGATCTTTTTACAGAATCATCAAGCAGGCGAGAAAATGACTGGATCCCATCTTCTCCTGAAAATAATGAGGTTTTTACTGGGCGTGAAACAAAAAGTTCACTAAATCATTTGCGTTCTCGGGAACATTTACGTGACGGATATACTAACCAGGATCCTCAGCCTGTACAAAGACCACTCTGTGAGTTGAAAATTCATGTATTTTGTATGTATTTTTAGGGGAAAAATTTTGTTCTTTATTTGGAAATTAATTTTTAAAGGAAAATCCGACTATTACATTTACCTTGGAAAATTGATCTTTTGTTTTTAAAAATTAAACTACTTGGACGAAATTCTAATTAGCGAATTAAAACTTGCCTTTTTAAGTTGAAAGTAAATTTTTTTGGTATGATAATTGAGATTCTGGCTTGAAGATGCATCTTTTTGGTTGACAATTAAAACATCTTTTTGCAAGTTCGATTTGTTTTGTACAGAAATTGTAGCAATAGTTTTTAAGGTTAGGTAGGATTGCTCAAACATCGTTGAAACAAAATCTGAACAGATCCTGTTCGCGAGAAAGTTACTTTCTTGTTCAGCCAAAAGTACCAATAAACAGGTAGGCATCTCCTCAGAAATGCATTTTATTACAGAAGTTATCGTAATATGATTTGATTCAAACATATAAGTCATTGGTTTCGTGCTCAGAGGACGGCCGGCTACTATAAGATGGGATCAGATGGACTCCCATCAAATACACACTGATTTCTTTCTTAAAAAGAGCTTATACTACTAGAAGAAACAAATTTCTCATAATCTTTTTTCAATTTACCTTAACTTTTCAATTTGAAAGCTTCCTCTTCAACTCCTGGCCGCAATTCCTCGTATTTGGCTTAAAATATTGTAAGCTGACGAAACAATAACGACATGAAAACGAAGACGTAGCTATTTGTTATCCTTTAATATGAATAGAACTTTCAAGTCAGAAGAAAACTTAAATGAAATGTTGTTTATTTTAGTCAGGTGGAAAATCATTTTTATATTCTCATAAGTTTCCTTGATATCTAGTACCACGCAAAGCATAATCAATTTTTTTAACGCTGATGAGTAAACTCTTCACTTTCACATTTCCCGGATCTATTTCCTTTTTTATTGCAGGTATATTATCAAAAATCGATTTTTCTAAAGCATCTGTTGATTCTGTTGACAGAGGAAATATGGATAAGCAAATTTTGGTAAAGCCCTGTCCAAAATCTTCCATTATATTGATAACAATCCCCAACAAAAATTTCTATTTTCTAAACTGCATCAACGAGCTCTTCAGCTTCAGCCCAAACGACAGGTGTCTCTTTTTCATATCATTCTTCACTTCTTCGAATGATTGCGATTTTTTTTATATATGATTTTCATAAGGACTTGGTAAATATTTTTTGATAGCAGAATATCTGATGAATAAGGCTAATTTTCTTATATAATTAGGAGACAATTCGGTATTAACTCGAGAGCTGTCCAAATTTTCTAAAGAAACGTGCGTTTTCGTCCTCAAGTACTCTACACTATATCATTTTTTGATTTTTTAATTTTTAATTCACAAACGTTTTTCACAAACATGACTCTTGGCTCCTTCAATTTTTTGTAAGCATTTCAAACACACACATTGTGTGTTTCTCTTTAAAAAGCTCTTTTCTCTACAAGTCAAACATTTCAAACAATCGCAGTCCGGATAATTAGAATGAACTTTTCATTGATTGCACCTTGTGATTATCGTTAGCGAAATATTTTCGTATTGAGAAATCTCTGTAAGAGGCCTCTTTCTATTATTCCTATCGAGTTTAGCAAAATCAAATCGACACTTAGTACAAATTCTGAGTGGGAATCTGTCATCTGGCAAGTTATATTTTTATAAATTGAAACCGTGATCTATGTTTCGAGACCAATTAATATTTTTCTTCTACAATGACCTTCTTCTTATTTTCCGCTGAATTGCTCTTATGATCTTGTTTCGTCGTCATGATGCGATTTTTTAGAATAATAATGAAAATTATGCTCCAAGAATTTAAATAATTCGGCTCCACATCTTCACGTAAGGACACTTGGACGATCAATTAACCAGAAAAACACCCGATAACCACCGAATGGATTAAAATACTTTAAAGAAAGTGAACAAATATTGTGTTTGTGCCTTTCTTAAAATTTATCTCAGGCTTCTTTATTAATTTTATTTTTGAAACACAGAAAAGAATAATCCAAATAAGGACCTTTATGGCTTAAATTTCTTGGGTCTGAAAAAGATGTTATTTCTGAACTCACAATAAACTTAGCTTTTATCTGTGAATACACACAGTACAAGAAATATTAACACAATGTTGCTAATATTTTCATACAAAGTATAGGAATTGAATTAATTTGTAGACCTTATAAATTGACCAGAAGGAAAACTGCAGTTTTTCTATTATTCAAAAAATCACTAATGCTTCCTCTCGGAGAAAGAAAAGTGTTCGTGAAATAAGCACCATATAATTATAAATGCAAAGAAAGTGAAAACACTCAAAGTTGAATTTACAGATATTTTAGCTTGGACCAAGAGCAACTTTTTGGATTCTTAAAAAAATTCGTGAATAAAAATTCCAATATTATATTTTACAGTTATACCTACACCACCACCACCGCCAGGATACTTCAACGCTTCAAGAGGCCTACCAATTCAAACAGAGCAGACGCGTATGTCTCTGATAATTTTTTAAACTAAGAAAAAGTTACTATGATTTATAAAAAAAAATTAAAATCGTTTGGCATTAAAGACCTTTGAAACAAGTTTCGAATCTCAGCTTGAAATATAATTATCCTAATATGGACCTAACTTCACATGTTTTGTTAACACTAAATTTGTGGAATTTTACTGAAATTTGTGCAAGCCTATGAGAATTTATGGAAAAACCGGAGATAGCCTGCCACAGAATTTTTTGTCTAACCTTCCTTTTTTTATTTCATTGAAAAATGGAGAAAAAATTAAAAATATGCAATTTTATAATGGCATGTAAATTTTAACAAATCCAAATAATTGAGATTGTACTATTGGTTAACTTAATCAGCCATAGCTCCCTTATTCGCGCACGCACGACTGCTTATTCCACGCTTTTTTGGTTTGAAATAAACTTCTTCTGTCGGAAAGTTTTGATATCATCCGATGCCGGAGTTGAATAGTCGCTTTTATGTGTGTGTTTGTGTATGTGTGTGTTATTATACTTTTTATAACTGTTGGAATAGAATTTAAGAAAGTTGATTTTTATTATTTATGCTGCAGAGTTAAGTTCACAATCTGTACCTGAAAAGCAACCTACTGGTCTAACTCACTCTCCGGTCAGGTCTTCTTTACCGCCTACGAGGCCCAGGTCCAGGTCTCCTTCTGCCAGTCGTTATCCTGCCCACGTGCCTCCTTCTAGACACTATTCTTTAGCCGGAAGTTCTTCTTCAAGACCTGGAAGGTTCTCGGTTCCACCTGCCAGGCTTCCTTCTGCTAATGGACGTGGCTATGGTGTTGAAGATCTTAAATTGATTTACCTTATTCCCCGCAAGAATGGCCAACGGACATTTGTATTTCGAAAGTACACTTTTCCTGCCGATGCAGAACTTAAAGTAAGAGTAAAGGTAACTCATCTCTATGAGAATATACCAACCGAAGAACAAATTGTTTTATCAACATTTGATGGTGACGTCCTTGCAATATTGGAGAACACTAATACCCTTGCTGGAATATATGTACGTAACCGAAATACTGACGTAAGAAATAGGGTGAAAATAAACATGGTAAGCGGCATAGTGACCGAATTGACCAGAGAAGAAAAAAATGAAACTCCATTAGGTTCACAAAACCTAATCAGACGAAATTTTCGAATTATTCGAGTGAAAAGCCAAGACTCACATTAAACATCCAACATTCTGGTTAATATAATGATTCTCAATGCGATAATATGTTGTCAATTACCCAAACATACTTATTTAGAAGTTCATGAAAAGAAAACTTTTATTCCTTTACAAAAATATTTAAGAAAAAACATATCATATTGTTATAATAATTTAACTTTATTAATTTTGCGATACAGGTCACAACCCCAAAATAAATTGAAGCGTGTATCTGCATTAGTTTGCAAGAATGAAGAAAAACTTTTATGAACTACTGTCAATATGGATGTAGCGGTCATGTGTTGTCACTATAAAAATTGCATTTGTACTCTGAAAGTAAACTAAACATCTTGAAATTGTACTTTCGATGATAGCGTCCTGGCGGCGCCACATACTATCCAACTTTGGTGCCAAATTTAAATTATTAAATTTAAAATAGCCTCAAAGTGCAAAATTTACTCTGTGAAATTGTCAATCCTTATCCAAATTGAATTGGCATAAGTGATAATTTAACAAAGTCACTCAGTGATCCTTACTTTGTAGCTACCGCTACAAGAGTAGAGGTAACACTTTTGCTTAATAACCCTTTCTCTTTTTGGAAGGAAAAATTATAATTTCGCATTAAAAATCTCTCGCGTCAACAAGCAAAAGACGAAAAACGTATACTTCACTTCTCTAACGCACAAAAACTTAAACCTATAACCTATCTGAACAGTACTACATAAAAAGAAATTTTCTAACTAATAATATTGCACGCTGGGTATATCATTCAAAATGGTCCTTATATGCTAACCAACAAAATTCTCATCGCTTGTGAGAAAATACCAGTGCTTGGCCAAAAATTGACGGTATATTTAATTTAATGTGAATTTGCTTTAAATTCGTGTCATTTTTGACTTTTTCTTACTCTCAAAGTTTAAAAGTTAAAAAGTCAAATATTTTTTGAAATATTGAACTGTTTTTTTATATTTTGGTAATATTTAATATTTCTCTGTTTAAATTAATAAAATTTTTAATGTATTTAGTAATCCATATAGATGCAAGCGATCTTCTTTTATGTGTAGTAACTTTATCAGCTAAAATTTTAATATTGTTAATTAAAATAAAGTATGATGATTTGATTGCCATGCATATTTGATTACATCTGAATTTTGATTTCCAATTTTAGAATCTCTTTTTATACCAGTTTTAAGTCTTCTTCCAGATTCTCCAATGTGAACCTTGCTACAGCCTTTGCATTTAATCAAAAACACAACTCCAGGTACATTCTCTATATTATACTTATCTTTTTTTTTAACAAGAAGAATTTATTTAGTGTCGAAGAAAATTTGACAGTAAAGGAATACTACAATTACAATTTTTATAAGAAAAAATGCTCTCTTCCATAGCAGAACAAAATTTAAAATTTAATTTTTTCAACCTAGAATTATGTTCAACTTATGCGTATTAAGATTAATCTTATTGATATTAAAATTAAAAATTAAAAAATTAATTAAAATATTATAGAACGGAATATTCGTTTTTCACAATCTCAGTCTTTTAATTAAGAACTTCTTGATAATTTTAATAAAATTCATAATTAGTTAATTAATTATTTGACTTTTATAACAAATGTAATTATAAAATGCGTTATTTCGGTGTTAGTCGACAAAAAAAGTTTTATATTTTGAAATACCAGTCCTAAACGTAAAAATTTAATTTTTTAATATCTTTCTCTTTACTTAAAAAGTTTATAATAATTTCAGCAAAATTCATAATTATTTAATACACTGTATGATTTTTTAAGGAAATTTAATTCAAAATTCAGTATTTGCATTTTAGTCGATATAAATCTTTGATTTTTAAAATATCATTCCTTTTAATTGTTAACTGCATGATAATTTTATCAAGATTCACAACTATCTAACAATTTTGTATTTTCTTTAAAGAAATTTAAAAAAATTTGTGAGCCATTCGGCGACATTTTTTTTTCAATATCAGTCTGCTCTGGTTTAAGTCCAAGCCAAAAATACTTACACATTCTCATTCTCACAGGCGAAAATGTTTTCGGGTTCGCTGAACTCAAATCTGAAGTTCGATTCATAAAATTCGCAATGGCGGATTCAGTATGACGGATATTAAATAGTAAACATCTTTGGATATGAATGAAACCTTTGGTAGTTAGATTTTTGAGGCTGCACATTTCGAATCTGATCTCTGATTATTAAAATTAAAAATGGTGGATCTAATATGGCGAAAATGATATTATAAAAAATGTTTTCAAGTTTAGATGACGTGCTTTGACCCTGCTACTTAAAGTTGATGCAACAATAAAGAAGATTTCTGGGTTCGAGACGAATCGATTGACCTATATTAATGCATTTGATTGAAGAGTAAGGAATCTATAGTAATGCATAATATTTGAAAAACCAGGGTTTTACAGTAAAAATTTGGTCATAAAGATAATTCAAAATTTATGCAAGAAGGGTAAATATTTCGTCATAGAAGGCAAATTCATTTAACTATAACATAAAAACTTTTTTTAAAGCATAATTTAAAGTGATGCATTAATATAAAAGATGTTTTTATCATAAATTTTCAAAGAAAAGAATTCGGACAATTTTTGTTCAAAATTAATAAAGTTGGGAAAGAAAAAGGGTGCAACGGAATGTCCTTCTTCTCTTTTCCTGCTAGAAAATTACATTTTGGATAGCAAATTTGATTTGTGTGAACTGTCACTATATTTTAAAAATTGTTTGTATTATTTTGTCGTTTTGAATGTTTCATACATGTATATTTTTATAACTCTATAAATTTATTCGGTGCCTTTACTAAAATTTCTTAAAACTCTGTGTCTAACTGGATTTGCTTCCCGCTAATTTTTCTTAAATTTAAAGGACTTTAGCTAAAAGCCATTAGTCAATAACATGGCATCTGATAAAAAATATTCGTGACACTGCATTTTCATTACATTCCAAGTGAGAAAACATGTACTGTCTCAAATGCTCCTTGCCGGACGATATTGTCTTCTTCAATGGTTTTTTTATTGGTTTCGTGCCCAGAGGACGGCCGACTACTATAAGATGGGATCACATGAATTCACATCTGATGCAACGCTGCTGAAGACTTGTGACCTTCCCAGTATAAAATTATCGACCCAAGACGAATGTCTTGATTCCACCCCCCCCCCCACACTAGTACACTGACATCTTCCTGGAAAAGAGGTTCTTTTAGGACTCTGTGACACTGCTTAGAAAACTGTGATTAACCATCAGAAAAACAAATTTCTTATAATATTTCTTCTAATTTGATACTTTCTTGTAAATTGACTGTTTTAGATGATCAAATTGACCCGCTATGATGCTTCATTCGACCCTTTATAATAATTTTATCATTTATTACCCTGACATTCCAACCAGCCAGTCTACATTCGTCGCTTAAAACCTAAAATTTTCCGAGACTACATAACTATACATTTTTTAAACATTTTTTTATCATTTTTGTAGGTTTTGTTTCGAGCGATATGGTAAAAGATACAACATTTCCACATCAAATGTTTAATACGAAGCTCGAATATATTGGACCTCTCTTACAGAAATATTGAGAAAAAAGTGAAATAATAACATTTTTTTCGGTTTATAAACTCTCCGAAATATTCGATTTTTTTACAAAATCGTAGAAATTTTTTCTTTGATCCTGCCAAGATCTGAACTTGGAACAAATAAATCGTAATAATTCTAAATTGTGTTTTAATTGTAAAATTATTTATAAATCTCGTTCTAAAGTGTAAGAAATTTTTGAATGTTTAAAACATACTCCTTCTAAGTTCAGAAATTTTATGCTAACAAGATTTCAGTGACAAAAATTACAAAAATATCTGAGGTTCAAGTAAGAAAATTAGATATAACTCGGTCCACCAAAAATTTTAGGTACGACACAGGTCGTTTCTCACAAACGGTAAGAATTTTCTTGGTTAGTATATAAAGACTATTTTAACCAATAGCCTTTAGAAAAAGTCTCGTACACCCTGAGGACAGCTTGGTACCTCTAAGAGCGCCGATGATCAAAAAGATAAATTAAACAGAATATTCCGGGTACAATCGTCGCAACTCCCTTACCTCTCTTTGTGGCACGGCCAGGTACGTGTGCGTCTCTCCAACGCATAGGTGTCCCACGCTATGTTCTTTAGTGGCGCTTCCACCCCCTCCCTTTCTTCTTCCCTTTTTAACCTTTATCCTCTTATTACAATATTATCTCTTCCATCTGGCTTCTCAATTTTCTTTATCCCTAACTTTATCGTTACACTCTACCACTTTCACTTCTAACATATTCTCCAGCCTATCCCAAATATCTTGCTTCTCGCCCTTCTACCTGTAAACAACTTTCATTTCCGACCTGTCCTTCACTTCTTAAGCCTTTTTTCCGCCCTTTTCTGCCACATCCTTTTTCTTCCTTACCGACACCACGTCCCTCTGCAATCCTTCTACTGTCTCCCTCAGCGCTTTTACCTATTTTTCCTATCTCTCATATCTATCCCACAGGTTTCCATCTGCTCTATAGCTCCCCTTACGCCCCACCCCTCGAACCTCTGACCGCGTAAATTAACACCCTGAGTTTCTTCTTCTCCGCTTGTTCCTCTAGGTTAAGGGGGAGGGGGTAACCTAAGTATTCGTACGTTTTTATAAAGGAACTCTTTAGATTTCTTTTCTCCGTACTCTCTTTGCTGTCTCTTTTCCTCTTCAAGAGATCCGCCCCCTTACCTGCGATAGACGCTCTCTCCCTCGTATTGTCACTTCCTTTGTTCAAATTTTTCCCTCTACCGGACGTGTCACTCGACACCGGTCCACGCGCAACTGGCCGTCGTGGCATGTTGAAAATTTAGCCCCCTTGAATTCACTACGAGCACTGCCAATATTCTCGCTGCTGTCGCTTAACATTCCAAATTTGCTCTTTCATTGTACTATTTCACCCCTCACAGCCCCTGAACACACCCTTTTCTCTCCCTAAACCTCCTGCACTACTATGAGTACCACCCTAGTCCAAAATTCCTGACCACAAATTTACCCTGCTCCCTTCCCAACCTAACCTTATTTCTCTAATTAGCCAATTCCACATAACAACTTATATAAAAATTAATTTTTATCTCTTCAATTCACCCTTCACAATCTTACTCATCTCCTAGGCTCAGCTCTCACCCTCTACTCACACTTTTCAGACAAACTCCATAAAATCTTCTTTTTTCGACATTGCTGAGGTCAAAAATTAATTTTAAATGTCCAAAAAACGATCAGATGCCCTTTTTCCGAATTATCGTGGTTTTTTGGGTGAAGGAAAGGTTTAAGACCATGTGACGAGTGGGTCTTTTCAAACTTACGTATAAACGAAATAAGGTATCACTCTGAAAGTTTGGAAAATGAAAGATGAGGCAAAAAAGGGCATGTCTCTGCTTTGTTATGGTGAAAATTTAAAAAAAAATGTTTAAAGAGAATAAATGTGGAAACTATATCGGCGTCACGAGCATTATACAAATAATGCATAAACGAATGCTTGCACTTGAAATGCAAATAAACAAATCTGCTCTGACATACGTAACAGCTATATTTAAGCAGCACTATCATTGCCAGTAGCCAATTTCAGACATTTACGGATCTGTGGGTAATACAGAATGCATGATTACCGGCAAAGAAAGATAGAAGTTAAACTTCCGCCGAAAAGTCAAGATGTGTCGGTCGACATTTCTTAATTTCATGAATAAATTTTTTTTCCCCTAACTATGTTTTTTGTCACACAGGGTACTGTAATAGTTATTAATATTTTCTGAAAGAATTACTTTTTTTAAAACTTTTATTTTTTAATAAGAGTAAATAATATTGATTTTAGGAATGCCTTGATAAGCTGGTCCACTCGTACATGGGCTTAAGACGCTCAAAAAAAGTCGATAAAATCCTAAAGTGTAAAACACTTTGGCCACCTTGTCATCCTTGATCTTCAGGTCAAGTTCCATGGTCATGTAAAGGTCAAGGCGTTTTTAAAAATAGAAATCCCCATTTATGATTAAGGATTTGTAAAGGACAAGAAACTATGCAAGAAAATGAGTATTTTAACGTCTTTTACTTTGAAATACAAAAGGCCATATCAAGGTTAATTATTTAAAAGCGCTTAGAAGCTTTTTTTTAATTTATTGCTTTTTAGCAATCTTAACGTTTAAAATTAAGTTACTCAAGGTCGTCAAAATTTATGCAGCTTATGTTGTACTTACTAAAGGTACACTTTTTTCTTGCTTATTTACAAAAGTTACTTCATTACCACTATTGTTACCAAAAAAGTAGCTACTTGCAGTTGTTCCGAGCCTTTACTTGAAAGACAACCTATAGACCTCAATCATTCTCCGGTCAGATCTCTTTCACCTTCTACAAGGTCCAGGTCCAGGTCTCCTTCTGCCGGTCTTTATCCTACCTTGCTGACTCCTTACAGATCCTCTTTTTCAGCCAGTACTTCTTCTTTAAGGCCGGCAAGGATATCGGTTCCACCTACTAAACTTCCTTCTAATAACCAATATGGGTATGGACTTGAAGACCTCGAATTTCTACGGCTTACTCCCCGCAATAATGGTAACCGTACATTTGTATTTCTAAGGTACAGTTTTCCTGTCAATGCAGGGATAAGATTAAAATCAAGATTAATTTAAATGTTTGAGCCGATGCCAACACAAGAACAAATTGTTTTATTAACATTCGATAGTGACGTCTTCGCAATATTAGAGAATACTAATGTTTTTGCAGGAATTTATTTAAATAACCCTAGCAGAAACCGGGCTAAAATAAACATGGGAACTGGAAAGGTTCTCGCAATGACGGAATCTGAAATGCAAGAAGTTCCATTAGGTGCAAATAACCCAGTTGTACGAAATTTTTTAATAAGCCGCGTAAAAAGAAAAGCTCTACACTAACAGTATGCATGTAACTTCTAATTAAAATAATGATGATTTACCTGTAATGATGTTACCAAACTAGAGACTGATACGTGATATGATACGTATGCTGCAGCAGACCGTATGACAGTACAGATTTTTTTTTCACAAATTGTTCTAAAGCCACTTCTTACAAATAATAACCAGTAGTTTACAATATTTAAAGACTTGTTTATTCCTATATTAATAAATAAAGGAAGCGCTGCCCCATTTGCAGTCATTTGTAAGCGATACGACACTTGTCTATTGTTCTTATTATGACAACGAATTCAGTCGAGACATGTCTGGCCAAAGAGACTGCATATCATTAAAAAAGGATGGTAAACGTTCGTTGATACAAAAGCGACTACTTTTGGGAAACCTTAAAAAGTTATACGTCACATGTATGGAAAAGCATCCTTCCTGCGATATCGGGTTTTCCATATTTGCAGAATTAAGACCCACAGAGCGCATTTTGGCTGGCCGTGGTGGCACGCGTTCGGTTTATGTTTTAAAATCCATCAGAATCCGAAACTGAAAATATCTGGAGCACGACTGAATCAGCTTGCAGAAGCCGAGACTGCGAATTATTTTCTTGTATCCTAGAAAGATATTTTAAAAACAATGATATTCAGCACTGCCACGCCTTATTGCTATTAACTTATATGTAAAGAATGTCCTGGAGTTTAAATAATAGCAGAAACAATAGACAGTCACTAATCGTTCAATGTCAAAAACTATCGTATATTCAGCTGATGACTATGTTTAAAAATTAAGCGACAAATTACCTAAACTTTTGAAGAAAGATTTTCTGGCAAAGGGCGCTAAGTAAGTTTTTAAAAGTTATTAAAGAATCTATAGAACCAGGAGTTTTTGTAATACTCTGTGATTTTGGCGAAAAATTTTCTTTTGTAATTCAAGACTGTGTTCAAGATCATTACTGGAGTAATGAACAAATAGCGACTGACCTATTCGTTCTTTACTTCTAAGATAATAGGGAATTAAAACACGAAAGTTATATGATCATTTGTGAATGCCTCAATAACGATGAAACTGCTGTCAATTTGTATATCAAGAAATTGATTGAAGAATTAAAGAAACGACACGCGGTGACAGAACTAATTTATTTTACCAACGAAGCTGCATCGCAATATAAAAATAAGTCTAACTTTATTAATCTTGCCTACAATGAATAAGATTTTGGAGTTAAAGCTAGATGGAATTTTTTCGCCACGTCCCATGTAAAAAGTCCATGCGACGGATTATGTGGTACCCTAAAGCGTAGTGATGCAAAAGCGAGTCTTCAAGGACCACTTGACAATCAAATCACGACTCGTTATTCGCTTTATGAATGGGCCATAGATGCACTGCCCAAAATAAAATCTATTTATTGCACTGCAAAAGATTATGATGAGAAGGTGCAGTTTTTGGAACGTCGGCTTTTGCAAGCTCAGACAATTAATGGCATACACGAGCATTCTTCGGTTTAAAAGTCCATAACTCGGCAACCAGAATAGGCTACAAGCTTCTTTTTTTAATAAAAGGTAAAATCATAAGTAATAATTAAAATGAGAAAATTTTTTTTTTAAAATAAGAGCTCAAAACGAAAAATCAAAATCAAAATCAAAATTTTTTTTGACATTTTTTTTGTTGAAATTTCGACTTTTTTTCTTCATTTTTATAGAAAAAAGGGTGCTTTATAAATTTATGAAAAGTCGGTTAAAAAATTCATAAGGTAAAGCATTTTCAAAAAAATTCATCAAAAAAGTTCAAAGTGACGTAATTCCTACAATTTTGAAATTTTCTTAAAAATATTTTACCACAATGTCTCACCTATCTAACACTATTATTTCCTTCAGTTAAAGGAAAATCACTAATCTGGTTAAGAATTCTGATATTCCTGCCCTGGAACCTCTCTAATGACATCTTTATTATTCGTTGCTAAATTATAAGCAAAATGTTTTATTAAAAAAAGTTAACCGTTTATGAAAAAATGAAGAGGGGGATTTGGTAAGCACATAGCAGTTTTTTATCGTCAAGATTAAGCAAGATAAATTATCCTAAATTTAATAAATTATCTTATTATATTATTATCTATTATCTTATTATAAAGTAAAGTTCATTATACGCGAATTAAAGGAAAATATGTAGGAATGCCTGCATTGTTTATCGTACGGGTTAAAGTGAGGGATGAAGTTGATCATGTTTAAAAAATCGATGACCTTTTGCTTTTATTTTTGCTCAGTCTCAAAAGGAAATCTTGATATCAACACAAATTTTTTTCAAATTGTAAACGTAATGCATATTAGGAAAAAAAATTTAGAGTTTTCGTGGATAATAAAAACGATTCTAGTAAACACTTCTTTAAAGTCCTCAACTGTATGGATGATTTCTCGCTGTCATTCTTTTTTCTAAGGGGAAAATGGACCAGGAAAATATAAAAACGCAAAATGTGGCAGAATAGAATCGCAAATGGCTTTTTCTGGGGTCTCATATAATTTCGACAACAAAACTTTTTTTTAATAAGAATATTTTTTGATTTAATTCAAATTTTGAGAAAGAGCTAATCATATTATTAGTTTAATGATGTATTGGTACAATATTAGTACATTGTTGGTAAAGTGTTAGAATTTCGACCTTGCAACATTAGAAATCAAAGTTACTTTAACGTTGTATTAACATTATAACGAATTTAAAAATTTCGGCAGTCGGTCTATATGTTTTCTTGCTTAAACGTTTTTAAACGTTATTAAAAGAAGCATTTACAAGTTGCATAAACTTTTATAAAACGGTAATAAGACGCATTTTAGACGTGTATAAGACGTTTCTTGAACTTTTTATAAACTTTTATGAAACTTTCACAAAACTTTTTATAATTTTTATGTATTTTTTTTTATTATAAATTTAAATTTTTGTTCATTTCTTTACAAATATAATACGATTTTAAATTAGCATTTCTCTAGTAATCTCAAAATTTTTGTCTTCTTTTCTATCTGTAGTCGTTTCCAACATATTAGTAATAAATAAATAAAACGTTCAATAAACTTTCATGAGGACAGGCTGCGGACAAGTGCAATGTTTTTAGAAATTTTCACAGCACATGCTTTAATTCAATACAATTTAAGTGTGAGCAAATTATATTATTATTTTAATAAATTATTGATAAAATATTGGTAGGATATTGTAGCAATAACTTATTTAAATAGCACTATGATAAGAAACAACTTCTAGTACTTTTTTTGTTATAATTTATTCAAAAAGCATAGCTTCGTATAAAAATAAGTTAGGAAATAAAAAAAGTGGCAGGAATCTTTCCACATAACCCACTCGTCAGATGGCCTCAAGGCACATCGTAAAGAACAATTTTAATCCCTAATGATAGAATCTCATATCAATTTTGAAACCACGTCATGAATTGAGGTTAGGAAGGCAGAAAGGAAAAATGTTTACACAACAGTATATTTTTATTAAAAATAATAATTTTTACCGCAATAAGAGCGGGTTTTGAAACTAATTACGGAAATAAGGTTGATTTTAATTGCAAGTCTCGATTTTTTTGCGAACTTCGAGGAGACGACGCGACGTGAGAGCAAGGAACATTTTCGTGCCAGGTTTGAAACTGAAAATTACTGAGTATTTATGCAGACGCCAGAAGCAGTACGCCTATAGATGGCGGTAAATTTGACAGTTTACTGGCTAAATATTGTCTTATAATAGAGAAGTTTATAAAAATTGTAACATTTTTTCTGTTTTACATAGCAGAATCGATAACAGTTTGATTTAGAAAGTTAATTCATTTGAAAAAATGTATTCTTTTTTTTAAAGAATTTATAAAGCTCATTTCTGTTTCACTGATCTAATAAACCTTGAAATTATACATTTTAAATAATAATTCATCTAGCATCCATAATTACGTCTTTGATAATATCACGATTATCATAAAATGTTTAATTTTTACGCAAAAATTAATCAATCAATTCTGACAGCTAATTTGCATTTATTGCATTGAAAAACATAAGAATTGATATGACTCATCTCCAGGAAGGAAAATAATAACTTTTTCGAGTTTTTAAGGTTAGGGTAAAACGCTGACGTGTAGAAAACAGATGTCACGTCCCCAGATCAGAACACTTTTTTTGTGTGGCTGTGTTATCATTTAATCCGCAAAGATATAATCAGGTGTAACAATCGGCGCTTACTTAAATATAAACATTATCGTATTTGACTATAATTATAAAATAATTTAGGTTGAATAAAAATAAGAAAATCCCGATACTTAAATTCAGTGTCATGTTTTAGCCATGTTTCAGAAAACGAAATTATATCATAAGAATTATTTAACATAAAGAAGAAAAATTTATGAATTTTTTACTTTAAGAGGCTAAAAATTATTTTGATGGATAGTGAGAAATTTACTTAAGTAGAATTAAGAAAAAATATATTTTGATGGCAATGGTGAGACAGAGAGCAGTAATAGGTGGTTAGAAGTTTTTGTGCATTTTGTGTAGAACGTGTGAGTAGTGTGTGAGTGGTGAATTGTAGAGTTAAAAATTTATTTTCATTGTAGTTGTGGAGTGAAACTTGGCTAATAAGGGAAATTGAGGTTAGGTTGGCAAGGCAGCGAGGTAGTTTTGTATTCAAGATTTTGTGTCTTCATTGTGAACATTGGTGTTTCACGTAGTGCAAGGGGATGTTAGAGCAGAGAAAAGGGTGTCTGTCGAGGTCGAGGACGAAATTTCCATCAGGCCAGGACGACCAGCTGTAAGTTGCCTGGTTTCAAGCGGGCGGCAGAAGGAAGATCTCTAGAAGAGGAAACGAGACAGCAAAGAAAGTCTGGCTAATAGAATGCTCGAGAGACTCTTTTACAAGAGCGTACGGATACGTAGGTCATTCACCCCCCTAAAAATTGATGGACAGGCAGAGAAAGAGGCTCCCAGAAAACATGATAGAAGAGAAAGTGGGAGAGCGTAGGATTGAAAAGGAGGAGAAAGGGGATAGGGAAAGGTTAAGAGCAATGGAGTTTCGGATGGAGAGAAAAGGGAATGAAAATAGGAGAAATAATATTTGATAAGATTGGACAAGAAAGAAAAGTCATGTGCAGAGAATGCTATACCACAGGGATAGGAAGGAGATGTGTGAAGGGAGAGCGGCGACCTTAAGATATAAGAATATAAATAAAAATACATAATAATATATAATATGAATAAAAATACAAAATAGGAGACAATGTGCGTATTGGACGAGGAAAAGGGGGTTTTTGAAGGAAGTGCAGGGGAATTTTCTTCGCTGTAAGTAGGGGCTCGGGGTAAGCAGGGCGGAGAAGTGTTAAAGGTGCTTTACTGGAACCTCTTAGGGGTAAAGAAGAAATATGTGGATTTCTGGAGGTATAATCAGAAATCTGATGTGGTCGGGTTTGATAGAAATGTGGTTAGAGAGAAAGGAATGCGATAGTGTAGAAGCAATGTTGCCAATGTGGTATAGGTGGAGTCAAAAGAGGCGGCTAGAGTCAAGGGGAAAGGAAGGGCTAGTGAGGAAATTAAAACAAGCTTTAAGGAAAGATTAGATGACAAGGTTCATAGGGAGAAAGAGGAACAGGGCGTAAGAATAAGGGCACTAAAGATAGAAGGGGTAACATATATGTTTGTGACTATGTACAATACGGATGAAATGGAAAGCGTTAACGAAAGGATGAAAGACATAATGGGAGAGGAAGATAAGGGTATGGCAGAATTAAGGGGGGGGGGAGACTTTCAATCGAGAATCAGGGAGTGGGATCCTATAACGGAAAGGATTCTAAGAGACTGAATGGAGGACAGATAATGGGCTCTGGTGAATGGTATGGTAACAGGGGATAATGTGACAGAATACAATATGTGAGTTAGATGGGAGTATTGGCAATAGACTGTGTGATCATCAATATGCAAGGGATAAGTCGAATGTTTTGGTTTTCAGGAAAGGAGATGGGAGAGATAAGGGAAAGGAGTGGAACTGGAAGGAAAAGATGGTACAGGAGGTAAGAGGGTTTGTGTACCTGAGCTTGTTGTATCAGAGGAATGGGGGACTGAATAGCCCTATAAAAGAGAAAGTGAGAAGAACAAATGTGTTGATGAGGTTGTAGGTTATGATGTGTAGGAACTGAGAAAGTAGTGGTAGAAGGTAAAAAGGATACATAAGAGGTATGTAAAGTGGAGACAAGGGTTAGCAAGAAATACGATGAACTATACTGTCAGGAGGGAGGCAGGAAAAACGAGTTTAGGGATTATAAAATGGAGACGAGGGTGTAGATATGAGAAGAAATTTTTAGAAAAGCATGGCAGTAAGCTGGTTAGAGAGAGTTGGTGGAAGAAGAAGAATAGATACAAGGGTATATAAGTTAGTTAAAAGAAACAGCATGGGGAGAGAGAAGGAAGCAGGGTAGGAGAGAATAAGAGAGTCCATGTTTAACATAAACTATGTGTGGATTGTGCCAAGAGGTTGGAGGAGTGTGAAGAGGTGGAAAGGAGGAGAAGGAAATATTGTTGTAAAAAAATTCCATAAAAATGGAAGTGTCAGCAAGTCAATTTTTTAAGGCCAGCAGGCAGAAAAATAAACGTTTATCTAGCTACCTAAGTAGAATTAATGTTAGTCATTACTAGGGGCCTACTTTCTTCTGAAAAATAGGAAAAAATTCTCATTTACTCCAAAAATGTCCTTCGTTTTTTTAAAGAAACTTTTTTTCCTTTTTATCTAGCAAACAATAGTTGCAGGATTTTTAATTTCCTTTTATTGTAAGTACGGTTGAGCTCTTCTAGGGTAATAGTTACAATCAATATTCAATATTTAATATTAAGATCACTGACACACTGATTTGAAAATCTTGAAAACTAAGTTGCATTTGAAAAATGTTTTAATTTTTAAAGCTTATAGGTCTGCGGCATTTCTAATAATTTTAATAAATTTTCCAAAAAAAATTTAATTCGTATGAATTTTAAACATTATTGTTAAACTCCCAAAATTGGGACAAATCTTCCAAAATGCCTGAATTATAAAACTTTTTATAATACATATTTCAAGATATATATTTTGCAACATACATAATATCCATATATTTTAAAATTTTTTAAAAATTCAAAGTTTAGAAAGGTTTTATAAATGTGAAAAATTCTCAAAGTATCCAAAAATGTTCTGTATTTGAAATCTCTGATTACTTTCCGAAAGCTTGATTACTTATCTTTTGTAGTAACAATTTTTTTCTTTTAATTTAGCAACCAATAATATAGTGGCTTAGAAAATTCAGATCAAAACTAATGTGAATATGTTTCTAAAGGTGCAAACTATTGTGATTGAAGATTTATCCAAGTTAAATTTGTATAGATTTATTGGAAGTTTAATATATTTTAATAGGATTTCTGATTTCAGGAGTATTCAAAAATTTAAAATAATTCCAAGGGAGTTCAGAGTCTGTCCACTGTTTAAAATTGCGAAAACCCCAAAGGTGTTAGATACGAGTATATTATTTAATTACTGCATTAATTAGACATTTATGAAAAAGCATAACTGATGAGTGATATTCTGCGTTTTTATTACAGTATGTACAGTTTTATTACAGTTTTCTTATCTCATAAATAATTTACGTCTTGAGCTTGGCTTTTGAGGTATTTGTATTTCACAAGTCAGTCCAAAGAACAAATAAATGTTATCTGAATCATTAAAAAAGTATTTACTAGGTTTAACATATGATAAAAATCGTTTTACTTATATCCAGCTTTAAAAAAAATATAGAATACCATGGGCAATCGGAATGTTACGCTACGAAATATTTTGTTTTCGATAAAATCAATAAATGAGGATGCTATGATATAATGATCAAAATAATAATAATAATAGGGATTTTGATGCACAGTGCACGGTCGCTGGCACGTCACTTTCTACACGGAGAAAAACGGAAGGTCATTTTTTATCATCCAAGACTGATGATTCAAACGTCATAGATAATCAAACTGATCATCCTAAAGGGTGGAGTTGATCATTCTTATTTTACTTAATCATTGAATTTCGTGAGTTCTATTGATTCCGTAAATCCGTGCATTTTATCAATTCGATGAATTAGAAAAAGTTTTCGCTTCGTCGAAAAATGTCTTTTTCTTAAGTGAAACCATTGTTCCGAGATCTATTTTATAATTTTTATTTCAAACTTGTAAATGACTTGAATTTCTCTCCTAAACTCCAAAAAATATTAATTTTTAAGATTAAAGTTTTCGTTTCTCTTAAACAGAAAGCAAAATGGAAATAGCGATTCTCAGTTAAAATTGTTCTGTTTCCTGAAAACGTTGGTTTAAATATAAAAGATATACATGTGGTAAAGCTACATTTTCATAACTTTCAGGAAGCGCACCAATTTTAAACTATTATGGAATTCATGGAATTCAGTAAGTTCGTGGAATTCAGGGAATTTCCAGAATGAATGGAATTCAAAGAATTCACGGAATTCAAGAAATTTACAGAATGAATGGAATTCAAGGAATTCACAGAATTTAAGAAATTTACAGAATGAATGGAATGCAAGGAATTCATGAATTTCAAAGAATTGAAAGAATTCACAGAAATAATGGAATTTACGAAATTCACAAAATTGATTTAATTCGCGAAAGTCATGGACTTTCCATGAAATCAATGCGATGTATTCCATGAGCTTCTTGAATTCAATTGTATTCATGCGCTATATTCTGTATGAAGCTTACGGAACTCTAGGAATTCATTAAATTCAATGAGTTTACGGAATTCAAGGAATTCACAGAATTCATGAATTTTCATTTAATAAATTTCTTGAAGACCGCGAATCCTATCAGTTGCTTGCTTGAACCCCACGATTTTTGACACTTCCTATAATTTCAGTGATTTAAATAAATTTTATCAATTCGACGTATACTTGAATTTCATGAAATTTTTGGAAGTCACTGAACAGATAAAATTCAAGGTTTTTAGGGAGCTAATGGAATTCAAAGAATTCACAAAATTGATGGAATCCACTGAAATAAGGGAACTCATAAATTCTACGAAATTCGAGAATTCATAGAATTTACCGAATTTTTAATTAATAAATTCCTTGAAGACCGTAAATTTTATCAGTTGTTTAAAATCTATGAATTACGACTATTCTTATGATTCTGTGATTACCATAAATTTCATTAATTCGACGTATTCCTTGAATTTAATGAATTCTTTAAATTCCACGAATTTCAAGATCTCCATTAATTACATGTACATGTGCGCTATATGCTATGTATCAGTAAAAGTTTTTGCTCTGTCGGACAATTTATTTTTCTTTAGAGAAAAATGTGTCATGAGATATTGCTTACATTTGTTTTTGAAATTCGTTCTTGACGCTTATGAATTTAAGGAATTTACGGAATTCGTCAACTTCTTGAATTCCATGTATACGTGCGCTATATTCTATAAATTAATGAAAGTTTTCGCCTCGTTCCAAAATTTCTTTTTCGGACGTAGAAAAACTGTACTCAAATATGGTTTTTATTTTTTAATTCAACTACGTTACGGCACTAGGACAACATCCTTATTAAGACAAACCAAAACAAAAATAAAACAATAAAAAATAAAATAAAAATATAAAAAATACCCAAGCAGACAGGAAAAGCACCGACAACATGATGCTTTCTTCCTGACACCCAAAAATTAAATGAATTTCGAAAAAGATAAAGCTAGATATAATTAATCATACTAAAATAATTCTTGTTCAGCCATTCCAAATCAGTTATTAAATTAATGCATAAATTCTTTTGTTTTTTAATTTAAAGCATTTTTATAAATTCCCTCTTTCTCTCATTACTTTTACTATATAAAAATCCTTGCAAAAAGTTTTTCTTAAATACAATTTTAATGGTATACGGCAAAAAAACAACAACATAGCACCAAAAAATAAAAGAACAAAAGTATTAAAGAAATTATAATCTTTCATTTTCCTCTGATTATCTGCAGGCAATACTTTTTCAATTAACTTTTGTGGGTGATGATTTAGAAAAAGGATATTCTTAACAATATTCAAATTTTCTTTGTAAAATGAAACATGTGACAAATTAGAATTCACTAAATCAAATCCAGACAAAACAATATTTTGCCTAACGATAATCAGAGGGAACTAAAATTTAAGTTAAAAAGTTTAAGATTCATACTATTTTCCGTATACGATTTAAATTGGATTCAATAATAAATTTTTTAAAGGATCCTTCTCATAATTTTGAAAAGGGTGGTGTTGCCTACAAGATCACTGCAGGATTTTTGAGATGACTTACGTGCGGCAGACTAGCAGACTTCTTAATACTAGAATAGATGAACACAAAATTGATGGTCGTATGGGACGCTGTTATAAGAGTGCTGCTGTTATCTGCTGTTAGGTGTTATCTAGTTCTCATGTGCGTATTACGGATTTTTCATGTATGTTTATAACCGGTTTACCACTTGACCCTCATCGGATGTTTTCGACGTATTTATTATAGGTTTCCATTTCGAACCTTATTTTATTCTTAGGTGGCAGGGAGAGAGAGTCGTAGTATTGGTGCTGTTCCTGCCTGCTTAAGCATTTAAATTTTTTATTTATTATTATTTATTTTTGTTGTTTATGTTGTTAGTGTTTATGTTTTACAAACTTTTTTTTGTTACGATTTGAAAATAATAAAAATAATAATTGCGAAAGAAAAATAATTGCATAATTCTCAATTAAAAGTCTCTTTCAGGCTTATACACTTCGTCCAACGCTGCTCTAGTTTGTTGATCCCTTCCGAATAATAGGATTTGTCCAAGTCT
>JAAAKG020209754.1:8324-22691 GCA_010014905.2 Druon quercuslanigerum | reverse complement strand
ATTTTTAGCCTAGAAGTTTGATTTCTACCAAAAAAGTCAACATTTTCAACTAAAGATAATGTTTCAACCAAACTTTAAATAGTTTCATTTTCAGGGGAAAAATTAATTTTCAACAACAAAAAAACAAACATATTTTCAATAAAATGATTCAAGTTGCAACTGGAATAGTTACATTTTTAGTGCAAAAATTGATTTTCAGCCAAAAAAAAAAAACGCATTTTTAAGAAAACAGCTCACTTTTCAACCAAATAGATGAATTTTTAATTAAAATAATGAATCTTTAACCAAAAAAATTATTTTGGGATAAAAGAATTTAACTTTCAATCAAGTAATTTTATTTCCAACTTAAAGATGAATTTTCAACTAAAATGATAAATATTCAATTGAAATAGAATAAAAAAAGCATTTTTAAAGAAGAAGATTAACCTTTAAAGAAAAACATAAAAGTTGAAAAAATTATTGAATTTTCAATTGAAAAAGACCAATTTTTATGCAAATTATGGAATTTTGAACTACAACAGATCAATTTTCAATCAAAAATTAAAAGTTTAATTTTTCAGCCGTAGAAATTAATCTTTAATCAAATCATAAAGATTAATCATAAAGATTAATTTTCTACAAAAAAATACCAATTTTCCACAAAGTATATAAATTTTTTAACATAATGTTTAATTTTTAAATAAAAAATATAAATTTTTAACCAAAAACGTGACTTTTCATCCCAATGAAGATAAATTTTCAACCAAAAAAAGAATAGTTAATTTTTCTGTTAAAAATCTAATTTTTAACACAAAAACTGATTTTCAGTAAAATAGTTAAATTTTCTACTGGCATAATTAAATTTTTAGTAAAAAAAATGTTCTTTAAAAAACTAGTCACATTTTCAAGCAGAGACAAATTTTCAATAAAAGATTTAATCTTCAACCAAAAAATTAATTTTTAACAAAAGGGTTTAAAAATTAACCAAGTAGTTGAATCTTTAACTAAGAAAGGAGGAATTTGCAAAGAATACAACAAAATTTTCAATTATAATTCCGAAATATTTATTCTTGGAAATACTATTTACACTGTAAAAACTAATTCTGCCTTTTTTTTTTAATTTGGAAAAGAGAACTATCAAACTGTGACGAATTTTTACGTGGAACAGTGATTTTTTCAATTCCTTTACTTCTAAATCTGGATTGTAATTCTTTAACAAAAATTGAAAAAATTTTTATTTAAAATTAAAATTACTTCAAATCAAGCTCAATGAACGTTACATTCTTGAAATCATATGGTTAGATGTCTTTTTAATTAATCAAAAGAAAACGGTAATTTCTCCGGGTTTAATAGGTAAAATTGTTAAATTTTCTAGAATTCTGAATTTGTAAACTTTCTTACATTTTTAAAGAGAAAGCAAAAATTAAATCATGCGCAAAAAGATGTATTTTTTCAAGATTTCTGGAAAAATTTGAAATGGTTTTCGTTTTGTTTTAAAATAATAATTTTAACATTAGAAGACTTTAAACGGAAAAATTGAAAATAGATCACAAAACATGTCGCGTAACTTTAAAAGAAATTTGAGTAAGTTTAAGAGATATTCAGAATTTTTGAAACGATTCAAAAATAATTAAAACTTGTAAAGATTTTTTAAGAATTGTATAAGGTTTCACGAAAATGAAAACAATATTTAGGTTCCGAGAAAAAACTAAAATAATTTTTTATTTCGGAAAATTAATTTTAACAGAATATTCAAAAAGATTTCAAAAGATTCAAAAAATTTCAAAGAAGAATCTGAAAGATTTATAAATTGATGTTTTTAATTTTGCAGAAAACAATGGAACAATTTGAATCATTTTTAAAGATTAGAAAGATTAGAAGTTCTGACAACATAAAAAAAAAGAATTTTTCTTCATATTCGTGTGAAAATTTTTACTGATTATTATCTTGAAAAATGTACTTTAAAAAGATTTAATTAATTAATTAAATTTAAAAATGGATTTAATATTATAATCTTAATAATATTATTATAAAATAATTTCAAATTAAATTAAAAAGAATTTTTGAACTTATCAAACGATCTCCTAAGATTTCGAAAAAAGCGTATTTCAAAACAAAATGTTTCAATTTGGTAAGTTTAAAAAATAAACGAATAAAATAAAAAATCGAGTGAAATCACAAAATATTTAGTAGAGTTGAAGAGATTCAAATCAAACACCTGATTATTTTCAAGTTTTTCCCCCTTTCAAACTGAAAAACTGCTAACATTTTTAATTTTCCCTCTTTCAAGTTGAAAAGTTCATTACTTTTTAGTTCCCGCTCTTTCAAGCAGAAAAATGGTTTATTTTAAAATTTTTCCCACTTTCCAGTAAAATAAAATTTGTACTTTTCAAATTTCTCGCCTATTAAAGCCGAAAAATTGTTTCCTTTTTTCAATTTTTACTCTTCGAAGTCCAAAAAAACTACTAGGGCGAAAAATTTGTATACTTTCTAACTTTTTTAAAAAGTAAAAATCGAAAAATTGTTTACTTCAGAAGTTTTCTTGTGTTTGATGCCACCAAAATAGAATAGTTAATTTTTTATTACATAAAATTAATTTTCAATTAAAAAATCGAATCTTCTACAAAACAGTTAATTTTTCTAGCAAGCTGTTGAATTTACAAAACAAAAAGATGAATTTTATGTATTAAACAGTTGAATCGTCAACCCAAAAATTAGATGTTTTAACAAACAAGTTCATTTTTAATCAATTACTTGAGTTTTAAGTAAAAAATTTAGTTTTTCACCCAAAAATTAAATTTTCAACAAAAATTGTAACCAACTAGTAGACTTTTCGTCTAAGAGGATAATTTTATACCAAAAAAGGCGAATTAAAAAAAAAATACATCAATTTTCAATCAAACAGTTGAATTTCTAAACTAAAAAATCAGTTTTTAACCAAAAATGGAATCGTTTAATTTTAATTAAAAAAAATAATTTTCAATAACAAAAATTAATCTTTTACAAAGCAGTTGCATTTTCTACCAAATAGTTCAATTTTCTACCTCATAGATTTAAAATTAATATTTTATGACGGAAAAGTCATATTTTTTTTATTGAAAATTCATCTTTTAGCTTGGCCGGTCATTTCCCGGTTACGAAACATTCTTCACGGGAAATTAAATTAAAAAATTCGAACTATAAAAATAAAAATTGTTCCACTTGAATTAAGAAAAACTGAGCTGAATATCATTTAAAGCAATTTTAAGTTAGAAACATTAAAAATTAAGAGATTACATTTGTTTTATAAACTAAACCTTTCTAAAATTAGAAGTTAAATTATTTTCATTTTAAACGGTTTAAAAATCTAGATGTTGTTTTAGATGTTATCAAAATTTTAATTATTTTTCAAATTTGTTCAGAACTTCTAAACATTTTTTTAATGATTTGAATTTTCCCTAAGATTTCTCATTTTTTTTTAATCCTGTAAAGTTTAAAATATTTCCTTAACATATTCAAGGTTCATTTCTTACAATTTTAGAAATATTTTTAAATATTCTATTTAAATTATTTAAAAAAATACAAAAATCATTTACAATTTTCCAAGAAATCTTAAAAATGTAAAAATCTATATTTTGTGTTAAATTAGGCTATCCTGTGCCGTTTGCATAGAAATTCGGTATGACCAGTCAGATTTTGTCGGTATATATAGACACTTCGTTTAAGTTTTTTGAAATAATTTTCAATTTTACATTAATTGTAAATCTTTTCAGCACTGCGATATATCTTCAACTTAGTCGAATTTTTTCTAGGAATCAAATGTGTTCAATATTTATTTATACAACAAAATTCAACAATTTTACATACAAATTAAAAATTTTCAAATAGAACAATTAAAATTTGTAACGTGTAAAGTATTTTTTTGTTGAATTGTTTTATAATTACTGATTTTCAATTAAAATTTCAAATATAATTATAAATATTAAGTATTTGGTCTTTTTATTAATTAAAAGATTTCAAATTCTCAAATTTTAGACTGAAACTACATACGAAAGCTTATAAATTTGAATATAATAATAAATTAATAATTAATAAATAATAATTATGAATATATTATTTTGAAGTTATTTTAAAATTGAAAATAGTTTATAAAGTTTCAACCACGCGTTCACATTTGTTTAAATGCTAAGACTTTTCAATTTAAACAGTTTAATTTTTAAAGTTAAAATTTCGAAATTCATAATTTTTAACTAATTCGAAATCGACTTGTAAAATCCATTTCATTATTATTTACGTGTTAATCCTTAATGTGCATCTCAATTTTAAAAAGCATTATGTTTTATATATGATTATATATGATATATATGATTATATATGATTTATATACACAGCTAAGCAACCAATTTGATTTTCATATAAAATTGTCGATTTCAAACACTTACAATTTTTAATTTTTGAAGTCTTTAAGTCGACATTTTTTAAATTAAAGATTTTCTAATTACGCTTTGTAAATTGATTTACATAACAATTGAAACTCAAGGTAAATGTCCCAGTAATCGTGAAAGTTGGTTATACTTTAAATGTATTGTTAAAAAATATGTTATTCTAAAAAACTATTAAAATCAAATTTTAACAATTTTTGTTTTCTAAAAATTTGTAAAATTCCCTGACAAAACATGAATTCACTGTTATTCTCGGCCTTAAAAATTCACAGTTTTCCCATATTCCCGGTCCAGCGGACACCTTATTTCCAGTACCACGCAAGGTGGAAAAATTACGAAAACTTCTGTTTATTTAATATAATTTTTCAACAAAATTCATGCATTTTTAACGAACGGGTTGAATTTTTCAATTGAGTAAGACAAATTTTCAACGAAAGAATTGAATTTTGAACTAAAAAAAATAACAATTTTGAACCGAAAATGGAATAGTAACATTTTTGGTTAAAATTTTTTTTTTAACCAAAAATAAGAGTTTTCAGCTAAAACAATAAGTCTTTAACTGAAAAATTTGAATTTTCAAACAAAAAAATTATATTCCACTGGAAAAGACAAATTGTGAACCAAAACTTTAATAATTACATTTCAATTTACAAAAAATTAATGTTTAATCAAACAGATGAAATTTTAACTACTTTCAACCAAAAAATTAAGATTTAAATAAAATTGTAAATATTTCACTGGAATAGTTAAAATTTAAACCAGAAAGATGATTTTTTAACTCAAATTCTGAATATTTAACTAGAATAATTGAATTTTTGACCAAAAAGTTTAATGAAGATTAAATTCTACCAAAAAGATGAAATCCAACTAAAAAAGAAAAAATTTCAACGAAAAATTGAATAATTAAATAATAGTTACATTTTCGGTAAAAACAAAAAACAGTTCTGAACCAAAAAACTTTCAAAGAAATTACAAGTTTCCAATACAACAGCTCATCTTTCAATGAAAGAAATGCATTTTTATTTAAAACGATGAATCTTCTAAATGATGAATTTTCGCCAAAATTAATAAGTATTTAACTGGAATACTTCAATTTTTAACCAAAAATAAAATTTTTTTAACAAGAAGATTAACTTTAAAAGAAAAAGATAATTTTCTACCAAAAAAATTCGATTTTTTAACAGAATACGCGAAATTTTAACGAAAGAGTTGAAAGTACAACTAAGAAAAGACCATTTTTTGCCAAATTGTTGAATTTTGAACCAGAAAAGATCAATTTTTAACCAAAAAAATGGAATAGTTAAAATTGTATTAAACAAATTATTTTTCAACTCACTGATGAATTTTCAACTAAAATTATCAATCATCAACTGGAATAGTTGAATTTTACGCCAAAAGATAAATTTTATTTTAAAAAAAACTTTCCACAAACGAAATGATTTTAAAAGAAAAAGTTAACATTTTAAATGCAAAATATCAATTTTGAACCAAATATTTGAATTTTCAGAACAACAACAAAATTAAAAAAAAAATTAGTTACATTTTCAAAAAGACGTGATTTTTCTATCAAAATTATGAATATTCAACCAAAAAAATTAATTTTTAACAAAACAGTTTACTTTTTTAGAACAAGTAGTTGAATTTTTAACCAAAAAAGATAAACTCGTAACGGACAATGTAACAAAATATTCTATTATAATTCAGGAATATTTATTCTTTGAAATACTATTTCTACTCTAAAAACTACTTGAGAAAAAAATGCAAATGTTTTACTTATAATGAAAAAAGGCCTTCCTCTAAGAAAGTATAGATAAAAATGTACAAATGTTACATTTTTTAAATAATATGATAAACTTCGAAAATTCTCAGTTCCAAGTCAGAATTATTATTATTCTGGATATATTCCAGTTCCTACTATAAATTTGTAAAACAGTGAAAATTCTCTGTTCAAATAAAGTTAAATTATTTTTATTTCAAATAGTTTTAAAATCTTTAAGATTCTTCAAAATTTTATTTCAAGATCTTGAAACATCTACATGTTGTTTCAAATTTTTAAGAATTTAAAAATATTATTAAAAGTTTTTCACAACTTCTAAATATCTTTTAAATTTAATTTGAAAAAAACATTTTCAATTTTCCTAGTAATCTTCAGAAATGTTATTATTCTTTTGAAGCCTGCTAAAATTCTTAAAAAGATTCTAAATTTTTTGTTCAAAATGTGCCAAAATGTACATTTTGTTATAAATTAGGCCGTGGGCTGAATTTTTCGGTACGTGTGGACACTTCTTTTAAATTATTTGAAATCATTTTTAAAATCTTCTAAATATTTCTTCAACTTACTCGAATTTTTTCTAAGAATAAAAGGTGTCCAAGTGTTATTTACTCAGCAAAATTCAACAATTTTACTTGAAATTAAATTTGTTGAAATAAACAATAAAATGGTTAATAGAAATGAAATAATTTAGACTGCAATTATTTTAAAACTCCAAATAGTTTCCAATTGAAACTGTTTAATTTTTAACGTTAAAGTACAATTCAATTTTAAAAATCATTGATTAATTTATACTCACAGCCGATCAAATGAAAATGTTGGTTATGAAAAATCTTCGAGTTTAAGCGCTTCTAATTTTTAATAGTTTAAGTCTTGAAAACTACATTTTAAAATTCTTTTAACTCAAATATTGTACGCTTAAGAATCTAAATTTGTAAATTTTTAAAGATCAAGATTTTCGCATTACGCATTCTAGACTGAATGATATCATAATTGAAAAATATCACAATTCAACTAATTGTTAAAAAAACAAAACGGTGAAAATAAAAGTGAGACTGATTTTTTTTCTTAACGTTTGTAAAACTCTCGGTCAAAAAATAAATTCCCGGTCATATCGCGGTCCATCGGCCACCCTGATATTCCCAATTTCCCATGCTTGTGAGAATTTCTCCGCGAACTTAAACTCTTTAGAACACTAGAAATACTTAAATTTTTATTACAAAAAAAGGAATAAATAGGGAAATCAATTTTCAAATCAGAAAATTAATTTTCTACCAAAAAAGACGATATGACAACAAATGTAATGGATTTTCATCGAAATAGTTGAATATGTTACTAACAAAAACAAATTTTTAATCAAATTAATAAATTTGTAACTTAAAAGAGTCAATTTGCAACAAAAAATGGAATAGCTAAAAGAATTTTTAAAATTAAAATGATAAATTTTCAACTGAAATAGATGAATTTTGAAAAGAAAAAGGTACATTTTTAATCAAGGCTAGCCGTCCGTGCACTGTGTCTTACCTTTCGCTGGAGAACTGTCATGATCTCTCTTCCTCAAAATACTCGGTCGGGGTGAAGCGTTCGGTTTGTATTGTGGCTCCTCGTATGCAGGTTCGACTAAAAGTCTCACAGGTTGGATGGCAGCCGGTCGATATTGTGAATACGTAGCTGTCAACAAAAAAAAGAAAAAAAAAAGAGTAAAGATTTAATATAAAATTTGCAATTTTAGGGTAGAGAGAAATCCGAAGGCTTTTTTTCTGATTTTACTTACCTTGGACGGGTTGGGAGGGATTGGCAACAGCCATGGTATTGCTCGAACTGGTAGCACCGCTCGTAACAATTCTTAGAGTTGATTGTTGTATCGTTTGTTTCGGCTGAATTGTTTGAGCGACATTCAATGTTGGGGTGGTTTTTATCGTCGTTGGCGTCGCTCTCGTCGGGGTTATTGGCAAAGAATGCATAGAAATCCCTGTTATTCGAGCCACCGATGTTTGTCCCGGTTGACTAACTCTCGGGACACTTGTTGTATTTGCTACTGTTGTAATGACCCTGGAAACTTGGGCCAAGGAGGTGACAGAAGCCACGGTTTGTACTACCCGAGGAATTGTTTGCTAGATGGAAAGAATTAACTAAATTAACAAATATTACAACAAGGTGTCTAGCGTTTCTTCAAAATAAGAAATATAGAGGCTGTTTGACATTTTGTTTGAGAACTTCTATGTATCTTTTAAAATGAATTGAATTTTTCCTACAAATTTGGATTTATAAATAACAATTGGAACACTTATTTTTTATAGAAAAAAACTAGAGTAATTTTAAGATTCTATATTAATTTAGAACTTAAAGTGATTAACAATAATTTTAAGGAAGTGTCTTCACCACAGTCGAATTTAAAACAAATATTTAGATTTTTGCAGATTTCAAACAAAAAATTTAGAAGCTTTTTCAGAATTGTGAAAGGCTTCAAACGAATAAAAACATTTTAAGAGATTTACAAAATTTTCAAAAAAGACCGGAAATTTCTGGGACTTTTAAAAGTTTTCCGGAATGAAAAAATTAATTTTTGCAGGTAACTTTTATTTTACAGTGAAAAAACAAAACATTTTACGGAATCTTGTTTAAAAATGGTAGATCTAGTAGAAATAAAACTTATAATTTCATCATAACTCCCAAAATCTGATTTTATAGTCAAAAAAAATTTTTGTGTTGTTGTGATTCTTCATTTTATTCAGGTGAAAAATCAGGAAGCTAAAATCGAAAATATTTCAAAGTTCCTCCCACTTTTTTTTAATCCAATAATTCTTGATGTCGATACATTTAAAGTGAGTTCAATACCTTTCCTCTCATTAAAAATTGGTGAAAAAAATTGACTGAGTTATCAAATTTTAAGCTAATTCAGCAGCTGAATTCCCAACTACAGCGAAAGCTGATATGAAATTTTCGCTCGCTGTTCACTGAAGCAGTATTCAGTTCTGATAGTGAAAAATATGGAATCGTCTAAAAAACGCTACAACAGGGTGACCGCAAAGCTTCACTTCTAGAATTGCGTCACTTTTTCTAGACCATTAATATTCAAAGAGCAGATTAAAATAATTTGAGATTAAAATTAAAAAAATTATATATTTATTTCAATGATACAAATTTTTTTTCTACACTAAAATATCAATTTTCAATCAGAGGATAAACCAAATACAGTTGCATTTCCAACCAAATAGTTTAATTTTCATTTCACCAAGAAAGTTGTGTTTACAACAAAATAGTTGAATTTTTAAAGAAATTGTGGAATTTTCAATCAAAAAGCTACAAAGATGAATTCTCATCCAAATGATCGAACTTTCAAACAAAAAAGATTGAACTTTAATCAAATAATTAAAGAAAAAAAAACAGTGTAATTTTTTACTACAAGAAATGAATTTTTAAATTAAAAATACAAGTTTTCTGGCGAAATAGACATTTTTCAACAAAACAGTTGACTTTCCGACCAAAAAGATGACTTTTCATTGAAATGTTTGAATTTTCAACAAATTATTTAAATTTGTAACCAATTACTGGAATTTTCTATACCAAAAGTTGAAATTTTCTTAACGAAAAATAGTTGGTATAAAAAAAAGGATGCTCAATAAAATAGATTAAAAGATCAATTAAAAAAATGGAAAAAGTTAAAAGTGAATTTCTATACAAAAGAGTTTAACATTCAACAGAGTAGTTTTATTTTCAATTAAAATGATGAATTTTCAACAAAATAGTTGAATTTTAAACCAATTAAGTTGAATTTTTAATTTACAAAAATAAATTTGCAAACAAAACGACCAAATTTCAACTAAAAAATATTAATTTGCAACCAAAAATATAATTATTAAATTTTCAGTTAAAACAATTAATTTTCAATTTAAAAAAACTAATTTTAAACAAAAGATTTGATTTTTCAACGAAAGAAGATGAGTTTTTCAGGATGAAAGATGAATTTTTAAACAAAAAAGATCACCTTTATAAAAATTAAGCGAATTTTCAGACCAGTTGCCGAATTTAAAAATAATTATTATATACATAAACCTACCAAGCATTTAAAATCGAAAACTGAAGATTCAAAATTGAATAATTTTGTACAATGGCATAAAATTTTAGATTAAAAGTCTCAGGAGTAAGATTTTAGTATCTAGGCCTTCAAAATTTGAAAAGTGAAAGTAATCTTCATAATTGAAATTATTAAAAATACAAAGCTTTCAAAATTATAAAATTGTTCAAACTACAAATCATCAAATTCAAATTACAAAATACTAAATTTGTAGAGCGTGTTAATTTTAACTTACTCGAAAATGCAAATTTCAATTGAATTGTACAGTTTTTTAAATTTTAACCCGAAAACATTCCATTTTAATAATGCTGAAAAAATAATTCAATTTTTAAAATCCTTCATTTTAAAGTTTGTTTGTTTGAAACGCTTCATGTTTCTAACCATTGCAAAGAGAACAATTCAAAAACATTAAGAGTCTTTAAAATATTTTGCATTCTTTAAAACAAGCTAATCAGATTATGTAAAAAGTTTCGCTAGTTTATTCTAAATAATGTTTTGTTCAGTTACTAGGGATACAAATAATATTTTTAGTTTAGAAAGCTTTAAAAGATCATTTTACAAGATATTCTAAAATATATTATCACCAATTCACCATCGATTACTTAAATAATCAAATATTACTAAAAACATAACTAAACATTTCTAGAATTTGCATATAAAGTCTAGGAATTTAAATAAAAATTCAAACAGTTGAATTTTCAACCGAAATGATTATTTTTTAACAAAATACATGCATTATCAACCAAATAGTTGAATTTTCAACTAGAAAAACAAGCAATTTTCAACCATAAATGGAATAGTTAAACGAATTTTCGACTAAAATTATGAATATTTAAGTAGAATACTTGAATTTTTATAAAAAATGAAGATTAATTCTCTACCAAAAAATAAGATTGTTTAAATAAAATACATTAATTGAATTTTCAACTGAAAAAACTCAATCAAACTAATAATTTTTCAACTAAAATTATGAATTTTACACTAGAATAATTAAATTTTAAATAAAACAGAATAATTTTTCACTAAAATCATTCATCCTTAATTGGAATGGTTGAATTTTTAACTAAAAAAATTATTTTTTTTAATATACATGAATTCTCGAACAAATATCTGATTTTTCAAATAAAAATGATCAGATATCAGACAAAAAATGGACTAGTTAAATTAATTTTCAACTAAAATGATGAAACTTTAACTGGAAGAGCTGAACTTTAAATGAAAAAGGTCAATTTTGAACAAAAGAGTTTAAAAATCAACCAAGTAGTTTTATTTTTAACCAAAATGATGAATTATCGACTAAAATCATGAATATTTAAGCGGAATACTTACATTTTCATTAAAAAAAAAGGTTGAACAAGAAGATGAATTTTCATACAAGAAGATTAATTCTCTACAAAAAAGACAATGTTACAACAAAATACATGAATTTTCAACTCAATAGTTTAATTTATAACTAAAAAAGGCAAATTTTCAACCAAACTAATTATTTTTAAAATTAAATTATGAATCTTTAATTAAAATATTTAAATTTTAGAGAAAAAGAGGAATTTTTCACTAAAATCATTAATCTTTAACTGGAATAGTTCAATTTTCAACCAGAAAGATGAAATTTCAGACAAGAAGATTGATTTCTAGAAAAAAAGAGAAATTTTCGACTGAAAAAGATAAATTGTCAATCAGAAACTGAATAGATAAATTTTCAGTTAAAAAATGTAATGTTTAACGAAAGAAAAAATAGTTTTCAACCAAAAAATACTATTTCAAAAAAATAGTAACATTTTTAAACAAACTGATGAATTTTTAACTAAATAAGTGTGTCTTCGAGTAGAATATATAAACTTTAAACCAAAAAAATTTTTAACCGAATAATTTTTTACTAAGAACATTAATTTATACTAAAAAAAGACAAAATTTTAAATGAAAAAGATAATTTTTTAACCAAAAATTGAATGTTTTTATTTTTAGTAAAAAAAATGAATGCTCAACCAAAGAGATAACTTTTTAACTAAGATGATAGACCATTCAACTAGAATAATTACATTTTCAGTTAAACAAAATAATTTTCAACTTTTGAACAAAAAAAAGCATGATATTTAAACAAAATCGTGTAAGTTTCACTGAAATAGTTAGATTTGCAGTCAAAAGAATTAATTTTCAGCCAATAAAAAATAAATTTCCAAAAAAAGATAAATTTTAAACAAAAAATGTAGTTATTTATATTTCAACCAAAAAAGATATTAATTTTTAATAAAGAAATAGTTCAATTCTACAGAAAAATACGACTTTTTAACATGAGATGAAGAAGATTAATTTTCTACCAAAAAGAACCAATTTTCAACAAAATACCTGCAATTTTAACTAAAATAATCAATATACAATCAAAAATAAATGAGTTAAATATTTAGTTAAAAAAAAATTAATTTAAAAAAATGGAATTTTCCAGAAAATAGTTCAACAAAATAATATAGAGCTACGTTTACAAGTAAGGATGATTATTAATTATTATTATATTGCAATATATACCAAATTAAGCAAGCTCTCTTTTAACAATTGAAATTTTCCCTTATTAGGCCAAAGAAATGGTTTGATTTTTAAATTTTTACACTTTCAATTCAAAAATTGTTTGCATCTAAATTTTTTTAGAATTTCAAAAATCAAATTCTAGCCAAAAGATTTTTAATTTTTCAAGTACAAAATTAGTTCAATATGACCTCTTTCTATTAAAATGTTTGTCTTACAATTTAAAATAAACAAATCATTTTAAGAGATTCAATTAGATTCAACATTAAATGAAACAATAAATCTACAATAAAGACTTCCTATTGAAAACTAATAATCCAAATTGCTCAAAAGTTCCAATTTGTAAAGTAAAAAAATAAATCATTAGATTTTTAGTCTTCAATTTAAACACTTTATTTTTGCAATACTTTAATGTTAAACGGTAGAAAAATTGAAGTTGTCAAGTTTGGAACGAGCACAAAATGATACATTGAAAATCATAGAAATTTTGTAAAATTTTATGGATTTGAAATTGAACAATTTCAATTTTAAGCAGCACCATTTATCAATTAATTCCCACTAAATGGCTTAAAATAATAACGAAAATAGAAGAAGTCAGCATTCATGTAGAATAAAAATATTTTTAAAACAATAAGGCGACGTTTTGTACCATTTATGTATAAAGTGAAATAATTCTTAATTTGCAGTTAATTAAAAAAAATTTCCCTAATCTTGAATTACAATCGCTATCGATTAAAAATGATCTGATTTATCACTTTTCAACCAAAAGTTCTTTTATGAAGCGTTTAAACAGTTGGAAAATGTTCAAGATTTTAAAACCCTGAATAATACAAGAAGAAATGTATGGACTTAAAAATTTTAATTTCCTAATTCAAGCTTTTAAAATTTAACGGAGCAAAAAAAAATCACTGCAAAAGTCAAAAAGATGCGGCATTATTGTGATATATAACTGATTATAACTGAAAAATCTACTGCGCACATATCAATGCCACAGGAATCTACTGCGCAGGCACAATCACCCTACAGTTCGAACGCGCATTCATTGATGCGCAGTAAAGTTCCACGCCCCTCCTTGCTGCGCAGAAAAATTCTGCGACAGTTACGGATGCGCAGTAGAGTTCAGTGGCACATGCGTATGCGCAGCAGATTTCTACATTGCTTTATACGCGCTAAGGTTCTCGGAAACTCAGATCGCCACATAGTTTTCAATATTTACTCATAATTAATTAGGATTTATACCTGTTGAGGAAGAACAATGCGACTGACGGTCGCCGATCCACTCGTCGGAGCAGAAGTTGTGATTGCCACTTGTTTATTCACCGTGGGTTGCACAGAGGCAACACTTGTGATTCTACTTGCGGTCCCTATAACTGGTGCCGCAACTGCTATTCTGTTCACCGTGCTCGGCGTCGTCAGAGTCCTCGTTGGCTGCGTCAACTTTAAATAAGAAAATGAAAACAAAAAGAAGATTAATCAACGGCAACCTTTGAGGTTGTATGGGGGGGGGGGGGGGGGGGGGGGTAAATTTTTTTTGTTTTTTTTGGGGGGGGGGGGGGGGGGGGGTGTTCACTCATTTACGTTATTTTTTGACATGTGCA
>JAAAKG020209743.1:0-22692 GCA_010014905.2 Druon quercuslanigerum | reverse complement strand
TGATTCTGAGGAAGGAATTTCCTCAGAATAACAAGAATCGTAAAATTCTTGAGTTTCAGAAAAATCAACCTCCATAGTTGAAACATCACCCATATTTTGTGAGGCATGATGCTCTTGTTCTATACTATGAGCTAGCACCTTATTTTCAGAATGAAACCACTGTCTGTGTTTTCTAAAACTACTAAGGGAAGAAAAACTTCTTCGGCAATTATCATCCAAACACCTATATACACTTAGAAACGGGTGACAGACTGCATAATGATTCATCAACGCCTTATTATCTAATAAAACGGTGTCACAAACGAGGCACACAGCCATGAGGAAATATCACAAACAAGTTTCTTTGGAACACATAGATTTAAACAAATATATATTTTACTTGGCACAAGATCAACGAACAAATCATCATAATGATTCAAAATTACCAGTTATTACTGAGTTTTACTACCATAAGAACTAAAGCGACTTTCGAATTTGACACGAGATCATTAAGCAAATGATTATGCCCATATGAAATCAGAAGTTATTATGCGGTTCTGTCACCTGAAGAACTTTTTCTATTTCACCTTTTAAGGTATGCATGGACACGCTAAACTTGTCCAGCGGATTTACTATGCAGAAACCAATTTGTTGGATAAATAACCACACGTGAGCAGCGTCTACGGGATACTCACAATCAAGAGCATAAAAAAGTTTTAGAGTTAAGTCGATGGCAAGCATAGGGCTTCGAACACGATAAATGATGTTGGTGTCGATATACACATACGAAGATTCAACCTTTTCGAAAGTTCCCACGAAAACTAGCAAAAACTGAATGGATAAATTCCGTTTATGTAGATCTTCTTTTCTACTTTTCACCGCTGCTTCGATTCCCGCTGCAGTCTGTAAGAAAAGCATTGCTAAATTTCCTAAGGAAAAAGAAAAAAAATTTGAATACCGAAGAAGGAACAGTTTTCCTGTCTTAATCGCTTTCAACCTATAACATACCAGAACCACGATGAAGAAAGCTTCTTGAGATTCTGGTTCTGACTCTCTGGATTTGGCTTTTTGTGCAGCTTTTCCACTCCTTTTTTGTTTTTTGGCTGGTACTTCGGTACAGAAATCTTCCGCGTTTTTCCCTAAACGACCGGGGTTTTTTGGCTTTGTAAGCGTAGGCAAAAGATAGAAGATAATAGCATCCTGCTCATCTGAAACATCGTTTTCAAAGATTTAAATAGTAGCATATAAAATAATTATCTTAAGGTTCAGTTTACAGATGACATAAATTTTGTACGTACCGGGTGATATATGTTTCAATTCTTGTACTAGTGCACAGTAAACTCCTTTTTTTGGCATTCGGGGCCCTTGTAATAATTGGACTAGCCTGGATCTAATAAGAGGCCATCTTATCAAGAAGGTTTCTGAGAATTTTTGATATAAATGGTCAAAATGTAGTTTTAACTAAAACACCGATAAAAAAAGTACGAGTTAAAAAGCAGCTACAAAAATTTCATTTGTAGGATAAGTTAAGAAAAAATTGTAAATTGAAGATCACTTTTTAAAAATATTTCTAACATAAAAAGCATACCAGTTCAGCACCGAATTGCATTTGTAGGCATCTATACTTTTTAAACAGTTCCCCTATCCCTAGATTTCCTTGATCGAACTCATATTTACGAACTGGAGTGGTCTCTTTCCAATATTGAAATAATTGAGGAGTTGGATCGATAGTATTTGCGATATATTCAAGTTTATCTTTGTCAGAGGCTGAAAACATAATTTTAAAAATTAATTTACGTTTGAGGAGATAAGCAAACATAAACAATAGCCGTGTTAACAAGTCCTTCAAAGCGGAAGAGAATCTTTACCAACCAGTAGTTACACGTGCAGTTGAAGTTGTAATGTTTAAAATTACTTTAGCCTGTTTCAATGATGTAATCACTCCTGAGTCCAATAGTAAACCCCTTCTATAGTGAAAGTGTTCGTACAATTTTCCCGAAGTGACGATCCTAGTTGATACTCCATTTGTTTAACAGTTTTAAATGGAACAAAGTATGTTCCATGTGTTTCAGAGGGAAAAAGCGAAATTATATCGGAAGTAAGGTCTTCAAATCTTTTCGGGCTTATTCTATTGGAAAGAAATAATTTTATTACAGAAAAAGCATAGGCCTTGCTAAAAAGTTGCAAAATTTGGGGCACATCTTTTTTTAAAGTGACTTATTAAAAGTTCTAACCTAAAATAGTACAGCTTATCTGACGCTAAACAACATTTCAGGAATAGAATTTTAGAAACTTCTACAAATTTGTAACATTTATCGCTATTGAGAATTTCTAGGGTCGCAAATTTAAGACTCATGATTCGTCAAAATGTTTATTATGAATACTAAACATTTACAAATTCGACTCATTTTTATTTCCTATTTCTAAACAAAGGCAATGGGTAACACTGCTTGTGCTTAAGTTTCACAAATTTTTTGGAACAAGCAATACACGTGCATGTACATATATTGACATTGCAACCTAAATGTAAGTCCCAAGATCTATTAGTGTTTAATGTTAAATGAAAAACTTACGTAAACTGCAACGCTGCCTCTTCTCTTTGACGAGTACTGAAAAGAATATCTTCCTCCCTCTTTATTATTTTGTGAACAAGACTTTCTCTAACGCGAGGAACTAATACATCATACTTTCTATAAGAATTGAGTATAGCTAAGCCGTCCAAATCTGCTGAAAGGTATGCTCTTTGGCCCTGTAATAGCATAAAATAAATATTTATTAATTTTCTTGCATTTTTAAGATGAAACTAATATGCTTTATAGCTAAATGCTTTTAGATTAAATTTTAAACTTCAATTACAAAATTACTACCATGACTAAGAAAAGAATTTTAAAGAAAACTTACAGTGACGTTAGTCACTGTTATATCAGTGAGTGCATTTTGTGACAAAACTGTATTATTTGTATCATTCGATATTTCATTCTTATCTGTAGTAGCAGGCTGTGTTTCTTGCGGAAAAGAACTTGAAATCTCTTTCAAAGATTCAATAACTGGAAGAAGAAGCTCGTTTGCAACGTTTTTAATACTCAATGGATTGGATTGTGATGATAATGTTATAAACTGAGAGCTTTCTAAATCATTAGAAACCTGCGGTTGCATAAGATCTGACGTACAAGTACTGTTTTTCATCTAGAAACACAAAAGAAGAAATGATCACAAGTAAATGGAGTAATTTTGCGTGATTTACTGTTCTCTCGGCTGAAAAAAAATCGCAAAAAAGTTCTATAATTTTGTAATACCAATACCTGTTCCTGGCTGAAAACCCTGGATCCACTTTGAAGTCTTTTACTTAATTCTATATTTGATGCCTGCCACAACCATTCAGTAAATTCGTTAACGAAGCTAAATTTAAAGAATAGCAAAATATATTTTTATGGTGTCCATGAAGTATAACTGTTCTTTGGTTTAAGATCATGTAATATATCATCAAATTTAAAATGAGTAAAATTTCTGCCATGTTTTTAAAATTGAAACATTTGAAAAAACTATTATTCCTTAGTCTATAAAAAGTCTATTTTAGGATAAGAACTTATTTTTTTGGTTAAAGATTATATTATTTTGTTCAAAAATAATTATTTTGGTAAGAATTTAACAATTTTGACTAAAAGTCATTCTTTTTAGTTGAAAATTTGTCTTGGCCAAGAAATTTTTATTTTGGTTAAAAATTCTACTATTTTTGTGAACATTTGACCTTTCGATTTGAAAATTCATCTCTTTTTTGTTTAGTTAAAAATACTATTGCGTGGTTAAAAACTAAACTGTGTCGGTTCCAAACCAACTTTTTGTGGATAATTCACATTTTCGGGTTGTAATTTATTAAAATTTCGTGTTTATTGATAGAAAAATAATCATCTTGGTTGAAAACTGAACTATTTATTTGAAAAATTATGTTTTAGGTTGCAAATTCGTCTTATTGGTAGAAAATCAACTTTTATATAAAAATGCAACTGTTTGGTTGAAATTTAATCTGTTTTAGTCGAAGATTCAAGTATTTTGTGAAAAATTCGCCTTTTTTAGTTAAATTTAACTGGTTGCAATTTAAAATTAAAAGTTTGTTCATTAAAATATCAACTATAACATTTTTTTATATCAATATTTTTACGTAAAAATTAAACTCTGGTTAAAAATTGAATTACTTTCATAAAAATTAGTTTTTTGTCAAAAATTAATTTTTTAAGTGAACATTTAATTATTTGCTTTAAAATCTAACTTTTTTGTAAAAATTAATTTGTTATTAATGTTTTAAAATAAAAATTTAACTATTCAACTATCGGGTTAATAATTGATGTAATTTATTCATAATTCGTCTTTTTTGGTAAAAAGTGAATCTCCTTGCTTGATAATTAAGCTGATTGGTTAAATATTCATGTTTCTTGTTGAGAATTTGTCTTTTTTAGTAGAAAATCAATCTTCTTAGTTGAAACTTTTTTTTTGTTGGAAATGTAACTATTTTGTAGAAATATCGTTTTAATTTTCTTGAAAATTTTTTATTTTGTATGAAATTTATTGTCTTTATTGGCTGAAAAACCTTTCTTGATAAAAAAATCAGCATTGCTTAAAAAATCTCTTTTTTCATTTTATAATTCATCTCTTTTAGTAGAAATTTTATCTTTTTGTTTAATTCAACGGTTTTTTATTTGTACGTGAAAACTTTTTCCTGGTGGAAATATGAACCATTACATTTTTTGTAAAGAATTCATCTTTTTCGGTTTAAAGATAAACTGCTTCCTTGAAAATTCATGTTTTTTTAAAGAATTATACTTTTAGAGGACAATTCATCTCTTTGGTATAAAATTAAACTACTTTGATACAATTTTTGTTTGTTTGTTAAAAATTAATTTTTTCAACCGAAAATTAAACTACTTAGTTGACAGTTTAAGTGTTTGTTCGAAAATTCAACTAGTTATTTAAACAAAAAGCTTTTTTGTAGAAAGTTCGTCTGTCTATCCTGAAAATTCGCTTATCTTTTAGAAAATTCAACTGTTTTGACGAAAATTCGTTTTTTTTTTAAATTATTTTTTTACAGGAAAAAGTAACTATTCCATTTCTGGTTAATAATTGATCTTTTTTGGTTTCAAAAATCAATTATGTGTTGGGAGAAATTACGTTAGATAAGGAGGGAGGAGGACGTTCAAATCGCAAGGAACATAACCTAACGTACGTGGTTAAAAATTTGAGAAAAAGACTTTACCTACTTTAGACACGGCTCCTATGTGTTTTAAATATTTAGAACTTGAATTTAGTACTTGAATATATGTTCTTTTTTCTTTTACTTGCATCAGGAAAATCGTAATTTGTATCTACTTTTAATAAACAATAGCTCGCCTTGTTTATAGGAATACTTTCTCCAATTATGTTCACTGCATTTGATTAAAAATTATTATTTTAAAAACTGTAAAGACTATAAAAATTGGTTTATTTAAGAAATCCTAAACACAATATGCTACTGTTCATTTAGATTGGATAAAAATTACTATTGTTTTGTAAGTTTCAAGAAAAATACAAATTATACAATAACTATTATTAGACAAATAATTTTAGGCTGAAGTAAGTTTTCTTAAGAAATATATTGCTGTCTCTTCTAAAATTAATTTAAATTAATTTTGCTTCAAATTTTCCTGTTTTCCTACACTCCTTCAAAGCATTACAATAATACTCGAACGACTCAAATTTACTATCCTCCTGTAAATGGTTAAATTTTAAATATATTAAGTATCACTTTCGAATAAATAAATATATCAATAATACTAAAAACACAGACTTAACATTTTTTAATTTATTCCCATAGTCCATACATTTTAATAATATTCGAATTAAATTTTTAGTTTTTTTGTACTTAAAATAAGCTTCATGTTTAATACAATATTAATATTTTGGATGTAAGATATTTAATTTTATTTTACAATGCAACAAAATTAAGACCCTCTAAAAAATTAGAGAATCAAGACAATGAAAAAAGCATTAAAAAATGATCGACTGTAATCAAAGACTACAAGTCTGGAAAAAATTGCGTTCGATTCAAATAAGCACTAAACTACAAATAAAGCGACATTCGTTTCACACGTTTTATAACCTTAAAAAAACCAAAGAACGAGATTCCAAAATTAGAAGGTAACACTAATGAAATTGCACTTACTTGATACCTCCGGATTCAGGATACTGTGTACCGTCTCTAGTTCAGAATTTGAATCGCCCATTTTCACCAAACTTTTCAATTTACGTCATTGTTCTCAGAACGATTACGCCGCAAATCACACCACGTGAACTTGTAAACAAAACAGGCGTTTGAGTACTAGAAGTTCGGGAGCGAGCGCTGCTTGACAGATTACCGACTATGCAGTGCGTTTCGCAATTCATACTGTGGCGCATTTTTACTCCATCAGAGCTGCACACGATAATAAGCTCAAAATTTTAAATGTTATTTCCACAGATCATTCCTCATAATACATTTCTATTTTTTAACCCAATTCATAAAAAGGTCGGTTTACTTTGATTTATAAAAACAATAACTGTATCTTCATGAAACAAGCTCAAAACTTTGAATTGAGATTAAATTGTATAACAGGATACAATAATAAGACTGCCTTAGTAATCCTTTCTTTAATTAAAAGAATAAAATGATCACATCTGATTGCCTTTTTTCCAGTTAGCATATTAAACATTTATTATTATATATAGGGCTTATTTTCATTTCTTATAGTTCCTAAGATATCTAGGAACGTAATCTATATTCGAGCATTCGTTCCTACTTGCATAGTACTTTTTGATTTTGTTCGGCAATCTTTCCGTAACCGAAATTTTCATTTTTCTCCGTGTACCTTCTAAGCCTTCCAATATTTAAAATTTTGTATTCTTCTTTAGCAATATTTAAAATCTTTTGAAATCTTTTAAAATAATTTCAAACAATCTATTAGAATTAATTTTTCAAAACAAAAAATTCTTCTAATTTTTCCTCGAAACCTAATTTTTTTACTTTTATGAAATATTACAGAATTCTTCAAACATTTTTACAAGTCTGAAGTACCTTTGAATCGTTTTGAAAATTGTGAGCATCTCTTAAAATCAGTTAAATATTTTTTTAAATGATGTAATATGGCAAAATCACCGAATATTCTTTTCATATCAATTGCATTCTTTTTTATAAACTTGATAAAATAATCCAATAAAATTGTAATTTTTTTCAAGTTCCTCTTAGAGTTCATTACAAGATCATTATTTAACATTTTTTCCTGAATCTTAGGAATACTTTTTTTAAATTCAGTTTACAAAAAAATTTGTAAATCAAAAAAAAAAATTCTCAAAGTGTGCCACATTCTTTTTCGTCAAAAATTAAAATCTTTAGAGCTAAAAATTATTCTTTTAAAATAAAACCTAATGTATTAAAATGTCTTCCGGAAGTCTTGAAAAAAAGTGTTTGTGTATAATTTAGTTTTTCTTATCTCCTTAAAAATGTAAAAAAGTGTACAAGTTATAGTGCTTTCTTTTGGTTAAGAATCAAAATGTTCACATTTGTTTAATTGATTTTTAAATAAAATTATCAATTCTTCTCCTTGATATTTGTGTAGTGTTTGTTTTGGAAGTAGACAATAATATAAAAATTAAATTAAATTTTGGAAGAACAAAAAATGATAAAAGGAAAATTAAACGAGAAAAGTTTCTCAACAAAAAAGGTATATCGAAGTTTTATTACTTTTTTTTTTATAGAACGCGCCATTTTTGTTTTAATCGGGGAAAAAACATTAAAATTTAAAAAATTAAGTTTTCGGAAACAATGCACAAGGTACGAAAAAAAAATGAATAGATAAAAGTTACTCACAAAAAAATGATTTACAAATTGGTTATTAATGATTCTTTTTATAGCATGATTAGTTTTTTTATCAGTATAGAGAACACTAAAAATTTTTTTTGTATGAAACGAGACAAGTTACAATAACCTTTTAATTAACAACATTTTTCGCCTAAATTTTATCTACGAATTTTCTTGGAACCACTTTACCTTAATATGGGTATTTTCTGTTTAAATCGTAAAAAAGAACCCAGAAAACAAACAATTTAAATTCATCACAAATCTACAAATGATACAATAAAATTTTTCGTTACAAAATATTTATAAAGCAAAATAATAAAGTAATCAAAAGAAATTAAATTTGCTTTTATTATTTAATATGATAGAGTTGAATATAATGTAGAAAATATAGCATTTTGGACAACTATATATCGGAATTCCTCGGAAAGACCGCAGTGCGCGAGTACTCTATCGAGCATACTGCGGAATATTATGCATTCCAATTGTAAACTGTTAAAACCGCCCTGACTGTTTATGTTTAGATCCATTCCAATTGCGACCTGAGCTTATTGCAAGCGACCCTTGAAACTGAACTGAACGCGAGAGTTTAGTGTAGTTACAATTCGCGGATTTCCAATATTATACTTACAATTTATGAAGTACTAAGTGTATAAAATATTTTATTGGGCGTTGCCTGTAAAAGGCTTTCCTCAAAATTCGGGGGAATCTAAACGTAAACAGTCGGGGCCACCTAAACCGTTTCCAATTGAAATGCATTATATTGCGCAATATACTCGACTGAGTACTCGCGCACTACGGGTTTTCTAAAGCATTGCGAGGTAAAAGTCGCAACCGTTTCTCGCCTTTATAGGGATACTTAAATTTTTATATCAATTGTTTAAAGCATTCATCATGTTTTCAGCAATTTCTTAGAATAGAATTAGATCATCGCAGTTTGCAAAAAAAAAATTCCACTTTTTTCCTTTTAATAATTAGAGTAAAGTAAAAGATAATTAATGTTCAAAAACTTAACAGTTTACAAAATTTATTATTACATTTAATAACATCCTCTTTGAATGATGTTAGATATTACAGTGCTTTTTAAATTTTCAACTTTTTGTTCCCTTTTTACTTTCAGTAAGTTAATATTTAATTCTATTTAGCAAAAATAATTATTAAACCCAATTATTAGTGTTCAAAGCTATATTCTGTTGCGGTTTCTTTCTGAAATTTTTAACTTTTTGTCCACTTCTCAAATAGAGTTAATTAATAATTAATTCAAGTTACCAAAAATAATTATTTAAAGCATATATTTATATTGTTAACAATATTCACTACGCTTATAAGAAGAAAGTTTCGGTGTTTTCTGAAATTTTTAACTATTCGTCTATTTTAGACTTTAGCCAAAATAAACAAAAAATAGACAACATCATTTTTAAATCATTTTTTTGTGATAATAATTTTTTCTGAAATAAGACAGATATTTAAAATGTTGTATAGATATTCTATATTGATCGTATTAAACGTAAATTTTTCTTGAAGTATTTACTGACATCCTTTTTGTTCGAATTGATATCAATATTTATCTTTTGCTTCTAACTAAAAATACAAATAAAAGTTGAAACTTTCAATAGAATCCAGCAACTTTCTATTATTATTCTTAGGCAATATAGTTATAAAATTGATAAATTATTTAGACAAATATTTTTATAAAATTTCAATAATTATAATCAATGAAATAATAAAAGATAATAATTATTATCTCACTAAGCAAAAAATAGAAAAATGGCAAATTTTTAGAAAAACCGCATCTCTCTAGCACTAATATAGAAGAAGAGAGTTATAAACAACAAAAATTTTTTAAAAATTATTTTTGTTAAATTCTATCTACTATTAAAAAACTTTTAGTGAAAAGTGAACAAAATGTTGAAAATTGAAGAAAAAATCACAGCTTTCTAGAAATTATCGAAGAGAAGATAGTTATAAACAATAATTAAATATCGAATCAATATTTTTTGTAAACTTTCATTATTTATTATGTTATTAGCTAAAAAGTGTCTGAAAAGGGAAAAAGTTTAGAAGAAAACGCAAATATCTAGCATTAATAAACTAGAAGATAGTTGTGAACAATAATGATTTGTTTAAATAATTATTTCTGCCCTATATAATTAATAATTACCTCAGTCTCAGTAAAAAGTATACTAGTAGTTAAAAAATTGCAGAGAAAAACCCGCAATTTTCAAGCAAACATTATTAACAATAATAATAAATTGTTAAAACTGTTACTTTTTCAACTTGTTATTGATCCGAGTACATGAAAATGTAATAAGAAGTGCAGAATTTTAGAAAAAATTCCGCCCTACACATTATTCGAAGAGAATATTATTAACAAGAATTATCAATTGTTTAAACAATTCCTTTTTTAACTTATTATTTATATGACAATAATTGAACATTTGACAAGAAGTGGAGAATTTTCGAAAAAAACTGTAACTTTACAGAATTATTCTGAAAGAATTTTGTTAACAAAAATTATACATTGTTTAAACAGTTATGTTTCTTAAATTAATGAAGTATTAACTATCTCTAATTTAAAATTACTTAAACAATTTGTTTAATCATCTAATTATCAGTATAAAGTAATACTTTATGTATTTAAAACAATTTACAGACAAATTTGAGTAGTGTGACTATTTTCAATCTTACAATTTTATTTTGGTTTTACATGAAGTCAATTCGGTTGTGTTTCTTTAAAATGTATACGGGTGGTTTTGGAGGCTGCTGAACATCGAGACGCTTTGAAATTGTTTCCCTAAAAGTGCTAGGCTTGAATTTCGGGGCTTTTCAAATATCATTATGTGGTCGGCAACATAACCCGGATTTTATTGAATTTAAATTTTGTAAATATTTTTATTTTAACAATTGTATGGTTGTTTAACATCAAGACACTTTAAAATTATTTCTTCTGAAAGTTTAGGGGTTGTTTTTAGCGGTGTCTAAACATTATTCTGGGATGAGAAATATAAGATTGAGTTTTCTGAAGATAAATTGTGAAAAAAAAATTTTATTTTAAAATTGCATTGTTATTTTACATGGAGAAACATTAGAATTAATCTGCTAAAAGTTCAAGGAGTTGTTTTTCAGGGTTTTTGACTCTTATCAAGGCGTCGTTAACATAATCTGAACTTTCCAAAAGGCTAAATATGTAATGATTTAAAATTTTTAAATTAAATTGTTAAATATTATTTTGGGGTTGAAAACATAGCTTGAATTTTTCGAAAGTTGACTCATGTGACAATTTTTTATTTAAAAATTTGTTGGTTATTTTAAGCATTTTGGATTTTTTTTCGTTAAGTGCATCTCTGTTATGGACCTTACGAGATATTTTTGACTTTGAACTGTTTTTTGAGTAGTTTTTGAAGAAAGTATTAAAAAGGGATATCGGTTGATGCAAGGTTTTTTTGGTGATTCTGAAATGGGAAAGCATAGTTGGGTGACTCTTTTGGGACTGGAGAAGAAAATTTACTGGTATTTTTAGCGATTCGAAACTCTTTACGGATTTTCCTGCTAGATAGTACAAAAGTGTTTTTTGTGTATCGAAACACGATATTTGTTTACCCTCGTAAATAATTTTTTGATAATTTTAGTTTTTCCAAATATTCGAAAACAAACCCTGTTATAAATCGGAATCATAATTTGTTTGAAAAATCCTTGATTTTGTTCTGTATTATGTTATTTTAGAAAATTTCCTTTTTAAAATCGGGATCATACTTTGTTGAGAAAATGCACAGTTTCAAGTCAAAATTTGTATCGAATTGGCAAACTCTTTGCTCTACATCTTAATTAAATTTTTTCAAATTTCCTGCCCTATTTAGGTTTATAATTCTTTTCGAAATGTCACGATTCCGAATCGAATTGTAATACTTTTGAAAAGAATCCACTTTAAGTCAAAATTTTAATTCATCTTCCTTTCTTTGGAAAATAACCTAAAAAATCTGAATATTACGATTCCTTTTAAAAACGGTTTGACTGGAATAGTGGAAAATAATGCCTATATTTTTGTTGAAATCTATTTCAAATTAAAAAAATATAAATTACAGAATATGAAAACCTTTCTTTATTCTCTTTGCACGATAAGGCCATAAGCTGTTTTTAACTTTTTGGTTTTCTTCTGAAATATCTGTAGGTGTACGATTACCACGTAGGTGAAGAAATAATAATGAATCGGCAAGAATGGAAAAATTGCTAATCATTATTAGTATGATTTCTGATATTGTTTACCCGAGAAATGTGATCAAATTTTATGTCTCGTTTTTCTCAGATTATGTAAACTATTGAAAGAAGACGAACAATTTTTTATTCTTATACCTAATATCATGTCATTTATTACAATGCAATCATTTTTAAAAAACTGATAAGAAGCGGAGGTCAGAAAAAATTCAATTGCAAAAAACATGGTTAAAATTAGTGATTTTTTGTGAAATTTAACGTTTTTCATACATAGAAAAACTTTTGTTTTCAGATATCTTAATTTTGGCATGACAAGTACCTGAAACAAAATAGTTAAATTTTAATCTAAAAAATATTCTCATTTGACCTTTCAACACAAAAATATGAATTTCTAATGAGAAATAAAAGTTTCGACAATATAATTGAACTTTAAAAAAAAAAAAAATGGACTTTCATTCAAACAGTTGCATTTTATCAAAAAAGATGAAATTTCGAATAAAACATATACATTTTTTAATTAGGAAGATAAATTAGAAAAGAATAGTTGAATTTTTATCTAAGAGATATTTCGGTCATCTTTTCAGCATCAAAATATGATATTTAAATAAGAAGTGAGCTTCCCATGAATGACTTTTTAACAGAATTGTTAAATCTGTCAAAGAAAGATAAACTTTCCACTAAAAAAGAAGAAATTTTCTAAATTTAAAAGAATTAAGGAGATAGTAGAGTTTTCATCTAAAAAAGATTTCAGTTGACTTTCCAACACAAAAATATCAATTTTTGACCAAAAAAATTGTTTATGAAAAAGACGAATTTTTAACTAAAGAGGGTCAGTTTATAAACAAATTATATTATTTTCAAAATTTTACTAAAATAGACAAATTTTTGGAAATAAAAGATAAATTGCATTTTTTTTTAAATTTTCGTCCAGAAAATATTCCAGGCTGACTTTTCAACATTCAACTGGCTTTTTAACAAAATTTGTTTAATATTTAACGAAATAGATGCATTTTTACCCAAACTAGATGAAATTGCTATTAAAACAGAATAATCTTTCAGTAGAAAATTTAAATTACAAAAATTGTTGAATTTTAAAATTAAAAATATAAATTTAAAAATAGGAAATGAATTTGCGACCAAAAAAAAGGTTCAATTGACTGTTTAAAAATAAAATAAGGATTTTAAACCAAAAATAAAATTTCTACGAATGTTCTTAAATTTTCAATTCAACAAGACAAATTTTGAACAAAACAGTTGAGTTTTCAACGAGAAGGAATAACTAAGTTTTCAATGAAATGGTTGAATTTCCATTTTTCCTGGCCATTAACACTTGAAGACCAGAATCCAAAACTTGTGAGATTTTCAATCAAGAATCTTTTATAAAAGGAGTGAAAAATTTTTTAATTATAATCAAACTGATACCTACCTTAAAAAATGGTAAAGAAATCTGTTACCCCCCTCCATCGGCCCGGCCCCCTTCCTTAAGTTTTTTCTTAATTGAAGTAAGGTCCCGGATTAGAAATTAATAATCCGAGTAGTCGAGACATTTTGTAATTAAATAGTGAAAAAATAATTGCTTATAAAAAGAATATGATTTGTAATTGTATATAATAATTTTAAAATAGATATAAATATAGAAAACTTGAAAACTAGGAAAGTTTAATAAAGCGATGAGATGAAGTAACAGGTTTAACATTGTTGAAACAAGAAGAGGGCCATATTGAGAAACTGTTAACCCGAACAAGTCTGTTTACATTATCAAAATATTGCCTTTAGATTGTTTAAACAAATATAAGAAAAATGAAAGTTTTTTAGAATCTTAAGACTATAATCAACCATTTAAAATTAAACATCTGATGATGAAACTTGATGGATTTTTAAACCAAAAAAGGAGTTTGATACGGAAAAGTTAATTTTTGAACCTAAAAATTGTAATTGGGTGAAAATAAGTTAATTTTCTAGCAAATGGTTGGACTTGAAAATAAAATTATCAATATGAAACCAAAAAATCTGCAACTAGAAAAAATCCAATAATTACTTTTGCAGTTAAGAACTTTAATTCTAAAGAAAAGCATTTTCAAAAAAATATTCAATTTTTTAAGAAAAGGCATAAATATTTAAATAAAGTGACGAATGTTTAAAAAAGTAATCTTTTTTATGAAGCAGTTGAACATTTAACAAAAGAATTAATTGTAAAAGAAAAATTTAATAGTTTATGTTTCACCCAAGAAATATTTGAATTAAAATAAAAAACAGTTCAATTTAACCCAAAAATACAAAATTGCAAGAAAATAGCATTGTGTTCATAAATTTAAATTAAAAACTAAAAAAAAATTCTATACTAATGGGTATTAAATATTGAGAAATTTAAATGAATAAGCAGATTTTCACGAAAGTGAAATTCATGGGAGTTTTATGTTTCTATTCTTAAGTTTGACTCATGATGAGGAAATTTGTTATCTTTTTATTCTGATCACAAATTAGTGAACACAAGCCCGAAAAAAGCGTCAGTTTTTAGTTTCAAGGAAATTATTAACTTTTTTATTTAAAAAAAATTCTAGTTATTTGGATAAAAAATATCTATTTTACGTGATTGATCTGAAATTAGTAAATGTAATGCCAAAATCCCCTCCAGTATTAGCCCAAATAAAAATTGGAAAATATTTTTAATTTGTAACAAATTAGACCCAAAAATAGCTGTATAAACTCTTCTGAAAATCCGACAGGTTTTTTAGTTTTCCAAAAAATTCCGGGCTATATTGATAATAAATGTCAACATTTTTAACTTTAGTATCAAACTTGCGAACATAATTTACACTTTTATAAAAAAATTTATTCTGATACTCATTGTTAAATAATCTTAAATCAAGAAATGAAATTAATATTTGAATCTAAATATTTTCGAACGTACAAAGCTAAACACTAATAATGAAAATTCTTTGAGTTTAACAAATTTTAGACAGAGCACCATGAGTACTTAAGTATTTTATTAAACATGTGTCAAGGTTTTTTAATGATACGTGAAAGCAAATTTTAAAGATTCTAATTTTATTACTTTTCTTCATCGGAAAGAGATACTTCCTATTTGTACTTCTAAATTTGGGGCGAGGTACGAAGCACATTCCAAAAATTGAATAGTTCTGAAGGTTCTATCAGTTCTATGGCTCGCAAAAACGAAAAAATTACAAATTAAGAAATCAGTAGTCGTGTTCTTTTAACTCAATGTAAAAAAGTTCTATGTAGCAGTCACTCTTTATAAAAGTTATACAAATTAATTTTCAATTCTCTAGAATCGCCTTTGTGTAGAAAAAATGAGGGTGCTTATACAGATCATTATCTACATGGTTTACCTTTATGTAACTGGTGAGTTTACTTAGTATAATAGGATATTTATAATTATAAATAAAGATTTAATTTTTTCACAACCAAGAACAAAAGAATTCCGTTACACTCTACAAATAATTGATTTAATATAATTTTTTTAAATCAATTTTTTTAATCAATGTCTGTCCTTTCCTGAAAATTTAAGCTGTTCAATAAAAGTCCCTTTGTCCTCCTTGGCAAATAAAGCACTATTTCTAATGCATTCAGGAAATCTAAATTAGTGATATTTGACTTATTAATAGCAAAACGCTGCTAATTGGTTTAGAGAAATTTAACCACCAGAGATGAGTAAATAATTAATATTTTGAAAAGCATAACAATATATTTATTTAATTAATATAAATATTCACTAATACGAAAGTGAAAAATTACTAATTACTTTGTGAAAATAAATAAAAAATGTTTAGGCCTACATATAGTAATTAAAAGAGTCTTGTAGAAATAGAAGGACTCACTATGAACAAATTTTAATAAAAGAGCGTGATTGTGCAATATTTACCACTTTATTGAAACAAGAAGCAAGCCAAATTGTGAAACTTGTAGATAGATGTGCAACTTTCACGTATCTGACCCATTTACAAAAATCTCCTTGAAAAAGGAAAAACAACAATCATTTACAATTTTTCGACCTATTTCACTTTAAATCTTTCACTTTAAAAATAACTTTTACAAAGATAACATTAACCTGTGCCCCTCGGCTTTTGATCTCGGTGAAAAAAATTTTCATTACATTGTCTGAACAATCAGATAAGCATTCTTTAGGAAAAATTTATTTTAAAAATTTTTATCATATAATCTATATTTTTTTTCTTCATTAATATACAATTTCGACTCCTATCAAAAATTACATAACATTATGATTGTATTATGCGCATTAATCAAATCACCAATCAATCTTCTTGGACTTTTCTGATAAAATATTAGTCCAATATTTTTTATATAATGTTATTCTTTTCGAAATTTGTGATTGGTAATGTTTGAATTGGTCCAATTTAACATAAAATACATTCTTAACATTTCCTTTTATTTATTTTTTACTTCCGGCAAGCATAACAATTTTTAAGTTTAGAAAAAAAATATTATTAAATTTCTTTTAAAATTTTAGTCTTTATAACTGCCTTTATTTTTCAATAGGTGCATTAGGGTAGAGTAAGCAGTTTTGTTTGCAAATAGACACCTCAAGTTAAACTTTCGAAATGAAAAATGTAAAACTGTATTTTAAGAAGGAATTAAAGAAATACACTTGCAATTATCAGGGTCGGCCACTTTCATCATCGAAAAAATTCCCCGTCATTTTTCGGTTATTTTTTGGTTCACAAAATTATTTTCAGTGAATTAAAATTTTAGTTATAATTGAAAAGTTCAAATTGTTAAAACTTAGGATTATTTCATTAAAAGTACTCAAAATTAAACCATAAACAAAAACAGCCAAAATTAAACATTTCTAAATTAAAAAATTTCCTATCTTTTAAATCCGAGCTGACATTTTTTTTTAACGCACTTTTTATTAATTTATTCAATAAAGAAAATCTTTTTTATAATGAAAGCCTTTTGACCTTGCCACTTTATTCGCTTCAAATTTGATTTTATTGTCTTGTAACATAATATTAAAAAAACATTTGTGTCACTTGTATTTAATAAAATTTTCAACTGTAGAAAATTGAAGCAAATTTAAAATCGATTTTTGAACAGCTGAAATTTCAACTTTAAAAATGGTAGAAAATTCCAATTAAACATTTTTTTATTCAATTTTAAATTTTCTTTGATTTTCATCTATTAAAAATTAGGATTTCAATTTCCTTTTTTTGATAGCCGAATGTTTAAAAGTTCAAATTCAAGACGAATTGTATATCAAAGGCAAGCCTTCAAAATTATATATTTACATAATTATACATCAGAATTTTATGCATAAATAATTTAATCCATTATTGGAATTTCATCTTTTAACTTATAAAATTGATCTCTTTTGGTTGAAAATAAAAAATCTTTTTTTTTTTTTTGTTGGGAATTTATATTTTGTGGGTAAAAATTCACATTTTTGTGTTGAAAATTTAATTGGTTTGTAGAAAATTAGTTTTTTTTACTTTAAACATCAACATTTGGGTTTCGAAAAATGGCCGTTTTTTCTGTTTTTCATTTCAGCATAAAGAAATAATTCTATCATAATACAGCAAACAAACAAATAATTATTTGCAAATGTATTTTTTATAATTTTAAATAATTGTACGATTCTTAAAATTATATTGCAAGAAATTTAGACGCAAACAATAGTATTATAAGTGTATAATTCAGGCATTTTTTGGCAGAACCTTTTTGGTTGCCAGATTTTTAAAAGTTTAAAAGTTAGGATCCTCATGATAATTCAAGAAAAATTGATAATTTTTTAATAAATTTTTAATTTTTTTAATAAAATTTAAGCAGCAAATGCATAATTTAATAATTTCCGATACAATTTTTTTTTTTAGTCTCAGTTCTTGTTACTTTCATTCTTTTAATGGGACTGCAGCTTCAGGGTCGAGAAGAATTATATTTTTATCAAGTTATTATTTGTGAACAATTCAGATTTCTAAAGTGAAATCTTTTATTTAAACACGTATTTGAAGATTAGAAAAAGGAAGACAATTTAGAAAGAGTGATTACAGTTTCCGAAAATGCTTAAAAATGTTTTCAACGACAATTTTCAAGCAAAATAACAAAAAATGTGCAGCAAAATCCTTAAATTAAAAAAAAAAGAATTTCAAACAAAAATGATAGTTAAATTTTCAGCTTAGGAAAATGTTCTTTTAAAATGAAAATAAATTTTGAATAAAAAAGTTAAATTATTAACTAAAAAATGAATTTTCAAACAAGAAGAATAATTTTCTATTTAGGAACAAGAATTTGTACTGAAAAATATAATTCCATTAAAAAATTTCAATAAAACTGTTATTTTAAAGTTGAAAAATGAATACTAAAACTAAAATATATGTTTTTAACAAAAAATCGAATAGTTGTATTTTCAGATAAAACAATTTAACTGTCTATAAAACCGGGTAATGTTTTCCGGAAGAAATGAATTTTCAACAGAGAAATATAAATCTTTAACCAAAAATTAAACTGTTCAATTTTGTATTCAAAAAAGCTCGTAAAGGTTATCCGGCATTTCTAAAACTGTTCTTAATTTTAAATTCTTTTTAAATCTCTGTAAATATATCAAATATTTGTTAAATTCACTCGATTATTTACATTTTTTAAACTTTATAATTTTAACGAATTGAAACATTTTGCTTTAAAACTATCTAAAATGTTTTTCAAAATTCTAGGAAATCGATTGATTAATTTGAAAATCTTCTTGAATTTTCTCTTAAAGTACATTTTTCAAAATAAAAAACCCCTATCACTTTTCAAACGATTATTATTCAAATAGTTATTTTTTTCTAATCTTGCCAGACCTTCTATACCTTCTAATCTTTAAAAATTATTAAAACTTTTCCTAACTTCTCTAATTGTGCAAAATTAAAATAATTGCCTTTAAAATTTTTCGGGGTTTTTAAAAATTTTTGAAATACGTTGTAACGTTTAAAATTTTAAAAAAATCTCTCAAAATTAATTTTTCGAAATCTGTATATCTTTAAACATCAATAATATTTAAAAGTAAATTTTTTAAAGCAAGATAAACAAATTGAAAACTGACGCTTCTTGACAAGTTTAGATCAGACATATAGACTAATTTTTTATTTTTTTATTTATTTATTTTAACAGGTGTCGTTTTTGATTTGAAGTTTCCCATGTAAAATAATGGGAAAAAATCACTTTTTTGAGTTTTTGGAATAATTTGTAAGGGTTTGAAAAAATGTGACGGGAAAGTATAGGGGTTGTCTTGAATTAGCTAATAAAGAATTTCATGTATCTGACATATGGGTTTGACAACCCTATTACACCCCATGAGTATCTGTAAACTACCCTTAAAACCAAAATGTAAATTCTTCATAAAATCGACCTTTTGAGGACTGTATTCTTGTATTTTTTTTAACAATATTGGTCTAGTGTAATACTTATTATCATTAGTTAATTAATTGTTGATTATTTAAATAAATGGAATTTGTTTAAATTCTTTTTTTTTAAATTTGTCTTTTTTCCCCTAAAAATTATTACTATTGGTCTAGTGGAATATTTATCGATATTGGTTAATTAATTTTTAATTTTGTAAACAAATTATTAGATGCAAATAAATAATAATTTATTGTTTCAAAAATAGAAAAATATTTTCAAATGAATTTATTTTACCTAATGAAAATAAACCGTCAGTTCAACGAATTTTTTAGAAAAAAACAACATCTCTCACACAAATTGTTTTTGTTTAAATAATTAAAAATTATTAACTAATGTTGTTAAATATTCCACTAGACCAATAGTCATATTTTTTTTAAATTTAAAAGAATACCATTAATCCAACAATGTTAATAAATATTTCAATGCAGGAATATAAATAATTTGTAAAAAAATATATATCTAAATAAATTCTATATGTTTAAAAAATATAAAATTAATAAACTAATGTTAATAAATATTTCACAAAACCAACAGTAATAATTTTATGAAAAAAGATGAATTTACAAAAAAAAATATAAACAAATGCCATTTATTTAAACAATTAAAAATAAGTAAATAGTTTTTTATAAATATTCCACTAGACTAATATTAATAGTTTCAGGTAAAAAAAGACAAGAAAGGCAGTGCTCAAAAAGATCGATTTCATGAAGAATTGACATTTTTTAAGGGTAGTTTTCAGGTAGTCGTGGGGGTGTGTTAGGGGTGTCAAACTCATATGTCTAAAACATGAAATTCTATGTTTGGCAATTCCCTACATGAAATGTAAAAAAATTTACATGGAAAAATTCAAGTCCAAACCGGCACCTGTAAAAATAAAAAAAAAATAAAAAAACAAAAACTACGAAATTTATATTTTCGGATTTGAAATAAAATGGGGAGGGGGTGTAGTTGCCCTTTACTATACAAAAAAATTTTGCCATTTATTTTTTGAACTCCCTATTTGATACTCTAGGCGTGAAATTCGAATATATTCACTTTTTAGAATGTCAAAACAAATTTTTTTCTAAAATTACATATGGTAACGCTTTCGTGTACGTTTAGAGATAATAAATAATGTTTTTGGTAGAAAATTAATCTTTTTGTCTACAAATTTATGTTTTTGGTTAAAAATTTAACTTTTGCGTTAAAAATTCTTTATTTTTATCAAATAATTCGTTTTTTTTCGTAGTAAATTAATCTTTTTTAGTTGAAACTACGGTTTTTTGCTTCAGAATTCTTGAAGTTGTAAAAAAGTTAGTTTTTTTGCAGAAAATTTAGCTTTTTGTTTAAAAATTAATCTTGTTTTGTTGAAAATTCAAATTTTGGCTAAGAATTTATGAATGTTGTGGAAAATTCTAATTCTAAATACTAAAAGGTATTGAAGTTCAACTATTTTTTTTAAACTAAAAAAGAAATCATTTTTATCTTTTTCTTAAAAATTTAAATTTTTGGTAGAGAATTTTTGCATTTTATTGAAAATTCGTCTTTTTAAGTTATACATTTTTTGGCTTTCCGTTTCCGGCATAAAAGTGTAAAGTAGCGGGAATTGTGGTTGCTGAGTTTTTCCTATAATTGTGGTGAAATTTGAGGTGAGTGATTTGGGGGACTGTATAGACTGGTGTGGATGAAAGAGTGTGTTTAAGAGATTGTGTAATTGGAAAGGGGATAAGGATATTTTTTAGGATTGAGACAGATTTGTGTGAAAGTCGAGGTTAGGTTGGTTTGAGATTTGTTATTAGTAGCAGGGCTGGGTAGAGACGGAGAAAGACAAGTCAGGTACCGGAACGCGGCGATTGTGGCAGGGAAGGATAGAAGGCGGGAAAGTTTGAATTTGCAAGTGGTTAGAACATGGAGGAAAAATCGGACTCAGAGCAGGAAGTGTTTAGTACACAGAAAGAGATCAAAGAAAGGAAGGCAAGGGGGAAGTACAAAAAAAATATTGAAAAGAAGAGATTAAGAGCAAAAAGCGTAGGATCGATTGAAGCTTTTATCAAAAGGAAGAGAGGGGAGAGGGGAAGTAGTGAAGAGCAGGACAATTTAGGTTCAAACCTGAAATATCCAAAAATGTTCAAATCACCGCCGGAAAAGCAGAGTTTGGTAGAGAAGGGTGATAATAGTAAGGGGAATGAAGGAAACGGTAATGAAACCGAAGAACAGAGGAAAGAGGAAAGAATAAAAGAAATGCGCGAAGTCATGATGGAAGTAATGGGAATTTATGAAGAAAGGTAGGAAAAAAGGGGAGAGGAATTAAGAAAAGAAATTATGAGGGAAATGGCTGAACTTAGGAAAGAAATGAAGAAAACTCAATATCAAGAGCTTTCTTTATTTCTTGAACCTTAAGCTCTTGAAAATTGAAATTGGATTCATGGATAGCAAAAAGGCATTAGAGCAGGAAGCATTTAGTACACAGAAAAAGGAGGTTAAAGAAAGGAAGGCAAGAGGGAAATATAAAAAAAATAGAAAAGGAGAGATTAGGAGCAAAAAGCGTAGGATCTGTTGAGGCTTTTATCAAAAGGAAGAGAGGGGAGAGGGAAAGCAGTGAAAAGAAGGACAATTTGGGTTCAAACTTGAAATATCCAAAAACGTTCAGATCGCCGCCGGAAAAGCAGAGTTTGGTAGAAAAGGGTGAGAATAGTAAGGGGATTGAAGGAAACCATTAGGAAACCGAATCACAGGGGAAAGAGGAAAGACTGAAAGAAATTCGCGAAGTCATGATGGAAGTAATGGGCTTTCATGAAGAAAGACAGGAAAAAAGGGGAGAGGAATTAAGGAAAGAAATTAGGCAGGAAATGGCTAAACTTAGGAAAGAAATGAAGAAATGGGAAGGAGTTAGGGAAAAGTTAGAAAAGAGGATGCAGTCATTGGAGCAAAAGTTAGAGAAGCAGGAGGATAATAATAAAAACGTAGAGGAGATGCAAGGTAGAATTAGAAACCTAGAAGGCTCGAACCGGGATCATGGTGGGGGAGTGAATGAGAATACGGAGAAGGAAAGACTGAGAAAAATAGAACAAAGAATATAAAAAAAAGAGAGGAAAGAAAGAAAAAGAAACGTAGTGATAAAGGGTATAAGATTAAAGGGGAAAAAGATGCAGGAGGGAGTGAAATAATTACTAAAAAGGATTGATGCAAAAGTAGAGATAGAGGAAGTGCGAAGTATAGGAAGAGAAGAACGAAGAGGGGAGAGA
>JAAAKG020209732.1:0-22693 GCA_010014905.2 Druon quercuslanigerum | reverse complement strand
AACCGAATATTGAAGTATTATATTTTTTGTAGGAAATTGATCTTTTAAGTTAAAAATTTATTTATTTGGATAAAAATTAAATTTTTTCTTAGTTGAAGATTTATCATTTCAGTAGAAAATTCACTTCAATTATTCAATTTTTTATAAAAAATTTAACTTTTTTTAATAGAAATGTAATCTTTTTTTTTTTAATGTTCTGTTTTATAGAAAAGTTAACTATTCTATTTTTTGTTTTTTATAGAAATTCATCTCTCGGGTTGAAAATTCCTATATTTGATAAAAAATTCATATTTTTGTTTGAAAATTAAAGAACGTGAATAAAAATTAAATTCTTTGACTGATAATTCGTTTCTTTTTAGTTGGAAATTAAGTTTAAAAAAACTAAATTTACTTTTCTAATTGCAAAGTGAACTATTCTAGATTTGGTTTGTAAATTATCTTTTTTCGTTAAAAATGTATATATTTCATTGAAATTGTCTTTTTTTTCGTAGAAAATTCATCTTTTGGGTTTGAAATTAAATTATTTTGTTGATAAATATTTTTTTTGAAATTTTAACAATTGAGTTTTTAAATCCTAAAGATAAATTTTAATTGTCAGAAATTAACTTTTTTGGCTTAAATGGTGAATCCTCAACCAAAAATATAAATTTTTAACCAAATATTTAGTTGAACTTTCAACCCAGAAGATTAATTTTCATATGCAATTATAAATTTTTACCCAATATTAGAATAGTCAAAATGTTAGAAAAAATGTTCAACCAAAAAAAAGAACAAATTTTCAATAAAATAGTTTTTTTTTCATCCAAAAAAAGATTTTTTAACCAAAAATATAAGACATTAACTAGAAAATAGAACATTTTAATTTGCTTTTAGAAAACCAAATTTTAATTATACGGAAAAGCGAGTTTTGAAAAAAATGATTTAATTTTTAACTTAACATAAATTTTCCATAAAAAAATGAATTAGTTACAGCTTCAGCTAAAAAATAATTTTTAACTAAAAAGATATGAATTTTCGGTCAAAGAAATTAATTTTTAATGAATGTGAAGAATTTCGAACCAAAAATATGAACTTTGGCCAAAATAGTGAAGTTTTCAAACCAAAAGGTAAATTTTCTATATAAAAAAAACGAATTTTCAATAAAATGTATGCAGTCAGAAACGTAAATTTGAAAGAAAAAAACGAGTTTCTAGAAAAATTAAATAGTTTTTAACTAAAAATATAAATTTTCATAGTGATGAATTTTGAATAAAAAATTTGAATTTTTGACCAGATAGTGGAATTTTTAACCCAAAAAAAATTATATATAAAAAACGAAATTTTAACTAAATATTTGTTTCCTACCAACGAAATAAATTCTTAACAAAAAATTAAATAGCTAAATTTTCTACAAAGCATAACATTTTTTAACGCAAAAGATTAAATGGAAATTGAAAAAATTAATTTAAAAAAATGTACAGTTAAAGTGAATTTTCAAGTAAAAAGATAAATTGACTACTAAAAATAAAATACTTACATTTCAAACCAAAATGAAAATAATTTTCATTAAAATAGTTAAATTTTCAGTCACAGAAATTAAGTTTAACCTTAAAGATGAAGATGCAACTGATGAGAGTAATCTTTTTCCAAATGAGGGATTTTTAAAAAATAATTCAATTTTCACCTAAAACGGATAAATTTTAACCTAAAAATAGAATAATTAGATTTCCAGCATAAGCCTTCATTTTCAATATAATCAAAATTATCTTTCAATGAAATAGCATAATTTTCAACCAAGAAGATTAAAGTAAAAAAAAATCAATTTTTTACCAAAAATGGAACAGCTACATTTTCAGTAAAAAAATGAAATCTAAATAAGACAAAACTACATTTTAATCAAAAAGATGAATTTTCTACCAAAATAGAGAAATTTTTAACAAAGTACATGATATTAGCCCACAAATTCGAATTTTCAATAAAATACAGGAATCTTAAAACAAATTATAACAAAGTAGTTCTACTTCCAATCAGTCAGTTGAATTTTCAACAAAAAAGGATTTTAATTTTATACCAAAAATAGTTGAATGCAACCAAACAAGATAAATTTTCAACAAAACAGTTTAAATTGTCAACTCTATCGTAAGTTTTACGTGATTTTTCCTGAATTTCTAGAATTAAAATGAATGCAGTTATTATGACATATATATTAGTTTAAACAATAAATCCTTTAAATTCTCTTAAATTCTCTATAAATGCTCTACTCAAGCTTAAATGCTGAGCATATTCTCGAGAGCATTTGCTCAAGGAACGTGCACTGTACAGTAGCGCACTCTGACTCCTCAGGGAAGAAGCTCGGTCATTTCAACGGAAAGTTTACTTTCCGCAATGCGTATTCTATGATAGTCAAAAAAATTTTGTTGCCAAGTTTTATAGAAACAGTTTCTAATAAAAATGCCATATTATTGTCGTGTTAGTGGCTGCAAAAATAGCACAATTGAAAATAAACAGTGTTCGTTTTTTTACCTTCCAGTGAACTCAACGCTAGCAATAGCGAATAAAATTATTCTTACATCAACCATATGAAGAGCGTCTATATAACCTCACTAACCTAGCATGAAAATTCACAGAAAAAAAGAATAAATTTTAATGATAAGTTGCAACAAATAATGTAACTCGTGAATCATAAGCAAGTGAAAATTTAAATAAATATTTGTATTTTACAGTCGTAGATAATGGATAGAATTTTCTGGAGTTGACAAAAACGTTTTTCCCGATTTTCTAATTGGTACTAATCATTTTGAAGAGAATTGCTTCAAATGTTTATTTCCGAGACCCTTATTACATCGAGGTGCTATTCTGACTCTTAAAGAAGCTGGAAATAAGTGTAGGAAGCAAAAGACGTCCAAAAAAGCTACGCAAAATAGTTTTTTTCTCCATTCCTAGCAATTTTAGCTTTAGATACGATTGACCGATTTAGATTGTCAATTTTAACAGTTAATTTTTCAATCTCAGAATACTAATTTAAAAAAAAAATTTATAGTTGAATTTTCAACTAAAAAATATCAGTCTTCACCAAAAAATGGAATAGTTAAATTTATAGTTAAAAATTTATTTTTTTGATTACTTTAATTTTCAATGAAAGTAGTGAACTTTTAAATAAATTATAAATCTTTAACTGGAATAGTTAAATTTTAAACAAAAAAAATCAATTTTTAACCAAGAAGATTAAAATTCTATCTCAAAATGATGAATTTTAAACAAAATAGTTTAACTTTTAACCAGAATAGTTAAATTATTAGTTCAATAAATATACTTAAAAAAATTTAATAAAACAACTTTAAAAAAGTTTAATTTTCAACACAGCGGTGGAATTTTTAGGCAAAAAGAGGAATTTTTAGCTGAGAAGATTAATTTCTGCCCGAAAAAGAGAAATATAAAAAAAAATTACATGAATTTTAAAGCAATAAAATTAATATTCTAGCACAAAAAGACTAATATTCTAATAATTATTTAAAACTTTAACAGAAATAATTAAATTCTTAGTGTAAGGAATTAATTTTAAACAAAAAGATTTACATTGTACTTGTATAACTTTGTTTGTGATAAATTCTGTTTAAATTATTTGTATTGTATGCTTATTGTACATGAGAGAAATTATATTTATGCATTACGCCAAAAGTATACTAACTACTATGTAATTCTACTATTTTATACATTTTTAATAATTCTTTTTTATAAGTAAAATATTTACTGTTACAAAAAATAAAAAATAAATATCATTATTGCCTTCTTTGCATAGCAATTATTCACGTATTTTAAAAATTTTAAATAGTTTTTGATTTTGAATTTCGCGGGCTTCAGGTTTAATTCATCCCTGAGACTATAGGAGCGCTGAAACTCTTGTATGGATAAAATATTTATTGTTACAAAAAATAAATAATAAAAATCATAATTACCTTCTTTAAATTGTAATTAATCACGTAATTAAAAATTTTAAATAATTTTTGGTTTTGTATTTCGCGGGCTTCAGGTTTAATTCATCCCTGAATTTATGCAGAGCAAATGTTCTCGAGAATATGCTCAGCATTTAAGCTCGAACAGAGAGTTTATAGAGAATTTTAGGAATTTATTGTTTAAACGAATATATATCATAATTGCTACATATATTTTTACAATAACATTCTAGATTAAAATAAAGATATACATTTTTAAATTACATAGTTGCTATTTAGTTGAAAAGTAATCTCTTTTGGTTGAATATTCAAACTAATTTGTTGAGAATTCATCTTTTTTAGTTGAATTCAACTATTTTTGGTATAAAATTTAAATAATTTTTCTTTGAAATATAAAGTATCACGTTCATTGTTAAGAATTCATCCTGGTTAGTTAAAAATTCCACTACTTCGTTGGAACTTTGTTAATAGTTCGTTTATTTGGTTGATGATTTATCATTTTAGTTGACAAATCTTTTTTTGTTAAAAATTTAATTATTTTATTGAAAATTATGTTTACTAATTAAATATTAAAAGTCTTAACTAAAAATCGACCTTGTACATGTTTAATTCTAAATTTATCTTCTTAAGTGGAAAATTCAAATATTTGGTTGCAAATTTATATACTTTGTTAAAAATTCATCTTATTGATTAAAAATTAGTTTTTTATTATCTAGATTAAATTTCTTAAGCTAAAAATACAACTTCCATTTTTTGTTGAAAATTGAACGTTTTTATTAAATCTTAATTAAATCTTAATTGTAACTTATACTATTTCGTTCAAAATTTACTTTGATTTTATGAAAAATTAAGTTTTTTACTGAAAATTTAATTATTCTATTTTTAGTTAAAAATTTGTCTGTTTTATCTTTTTGGTCAAAATTAATTTCTGTTCTTCAAAATTTAACTATTTTGTTGAAAATTCGTTTTCTTTTTGGTTGAAAATTTGTTTTACTAATTGAAAATTTAAGTATATTTTATTTTTGGTAGAAAATTTATCTTTTTCGTTCAAACTTTATGTATTGGGATTAAAATTAATTATTTTTGTTAGTTGAAGATTTATAATTTTAGTTGAAAGTTCACTTTAACTATTCCATTTTTCCATCATATAAATGTAATCTTTTTTTCTATAAAATTTTCTGTTTATGTTAAAAATTCATTTCTTTGATTGGAAAAAATATTTAGTTTAAAATCCATTAATTCATTATAAAAAATTCATCTTTTGTGTTAAAAATTCCACTATTTGGTCAAAAATTCATCACCGTCATAAAAAAATAACTTATTTGACTCCAAATTCGTTTCTATTTAGTTGAAAATTAATTTTTTAGCTGAATCCAAGTTTTCTTGAAAATTTATTATTTAAGTTGATAACTAAATAATTTTTCTGAAAACTCGTTTTTTTCTTTGTTTAAAATTTCCTTTTCTAGCTGCAAATTTAACTATTCTAGGATTGGTTTGTAAATTTATATTTTTTAGTGAAAATTAATATATTTTATTGAAACTTTTTTTTTGTAGAAAATTTACCTTCAGGGTTTAAAATTGAATTATTTTGTTGTGAATTCCTTTCTTCTTGGTTAAAAATTAATTTTATTACATGAAAATTTAATTCTTCTAGTTTGGTTAAAAAAAAATCTTTTTTTTTAGAACATTTATAATTTTAACATTTCAACTATTCTAATTTTCGCTGAAAATTGATATATTTTAGATTAAAATTCATGCATTTTGTTGAAAAAAAGTATTTTTTGGTAGAAATTTTAACTATTTGTTTGAAAATTAATATTTTTGATTAAATGTTCTTCACTTAAGTCAAAAAAATTCCTTTCCCAGGCTCAAAATTTGTCTCCTTAATTGGAAAACTCAACTAAAAAATGTTTAAAATGTATTGAGAAAAAATATTTTTTTCCATTATTATTATTGATATTTTAGGTCTATAATGGGTTTTATAGCTAGAAAAATTGAAAAATTGGAATATTTTAGCAACCCAAGGCACTCTTTAATGCGAATAATATGTTTTTCATTTTTTGACTTGTTTTATTATTTAAATTTAGCGCCCTTTTCAATTTGAAGCGATACATTTTCCCGGGAAATTTAAATAATGTACTTATAATTGATAAAGATAGAAAATAAGATTTTTTTAAATCTAATTCAAAATGCTTAAAAATGCTTATTAAATTCCCAAAGCACACAAATGTCGAGCAAATGTGATATTTTATTTTTATATAGGAAATGTGGTAACTGTACTACGGCCGGTAAAATAGAAACCACGAGGTAAGTTAACGAGTGTTCGGATAATGGGCGCGCTAGTGCGCTCTTACTTCTGTATTCATTTTTATCATCAACCCAATTTTCGAATAACTATTTATTTGTTAAAATTTTTTACCACTCAAAGTTTCGCTGAATTAGCATCTGGCATAATGTATTCAATAAAGCTATGTAATATCAAAGAGCGATATATCATTCGAAGCTTTTAGTGCACGATATGTTAATTTAAACAAATTAAATATAAATTAAAATACAAATTTTGTATATAATTTTAAAAATAGATTAAAAATTGATAATAAAATAAAATAAACCTTTTTTTAGAAATATAAAACATTTTTTTGAATCATATTTCAAATATACTTTCGTACAGATTTTTGAAACCCTTTAAAATTTTTCTTTATCAATTTTGATATAATTTTTTTTTTCTGCTTAAATGTTTTAAGCATTTGTATAAAGTTTATAAATTGTTTATCATGAATTTAAGAAAATGTAATTTTATTTATTATTAAAAATATATGTTAAATTTAGTTTAATTTATTTTAAATTAATATTTGATTAAACATTTTTTTAATGTTATAGTGAAATTAATTTTTCCATAAATTTCAATATTCGTTAATCTTTTTTAAAATCATTTATTTTATTAAAATAATTCCTTTTTTGTTGAAATTAATTTTTTCTGTTAAAAATTATAAATTTTAATTTTAATTTTTAATTTAAAGCAGAATACATTTATTTTTTTTAACAAATGTACTATTCTTTTTTAAACTCTTTGCAAGTTTATCAAAAAATAATTCTTTTTGAACTAAAAATATAATTATTTACTTATGCCTTATGTTTAATTTTGAAAAACAAATTGTATCATAATTTTTATTATACCTAAAAATATATCTTAAATTGAGTTTCATTTTTTCCAAATTAATAACTGATTAAACGTTTTTTAAATTTGATATTGAAATTTATTTTTCCATAAATTTAAATATTACTTAAATTTTTTTAAAAATTATTTCTTTTGATTAAATAATTTCTTCTTTGCTTAAATTAATTTGTTATGTTAAAAATTATCAATTTTTATTTTTATTTTATACAAATTATATTTATTTTGTTAAAAATTGTACTATTCTTTTTTAAACACTGTAATGTCATAAAAATAATTCTTTTAAAACTGTAAATAAAATTATTTTTTTATGCTTTGCGTTTAATTTTCAAAGACAATTTGTATTATATAATTATTATTTTTATTCTGAAAGTTATTAGATTCTACCGTACATCTTTATTATTTATTGATTGAAACATTTTTGTTTATTAAAAATTCAAAATTTTATCATAAAAATAAAATTTGTTCCTCATTATGTTTTTGTTCAAATTAGAGTTAATGAAATAAAACCGAATTCTAATTTTAACAATATAAATTTTTACATTTTTTATACATTAAAGTGAGCATAATATTATGTTTTTTTTTAACTGTTAAGAAGTTATAAAGTTATATCTATTTTAAGAACAAAATTTTATAATTTTACTTTATGAAATTTTTTTACATTAACCTATTAATTAGGTTTTATTTATACAATGTGATTTCATAAAATATTGACGGATAATTTTTATAAATTATATTATTTAAAAAAAATTAAATATTTATGATGTTGTTTAATAATTTTTTTAATTCACACAAACTTTCTCTTGCTGAATATCCAAAATTAAATAAAATATAATATCAAAAATTTCAAGCAAATCCATTTTATTTTATTAAAATATTATAATATTTTGTCAGAAGTGTTACATACAAATGAAAAATGATTATTTAATTGTAAAATATTAAAATCAAATGACGTGTAGTTTTAATGCATATATTACACATATTGAATATTCTATTTTCAAAATAACAATTTAAAATTTTTTTAGGTGTTTTATTCCACACGTCATTCCTCGTAAATTATTTTTTTTTTTCTTGTAAATATTATAATGTTGCAAGTAATTTATTACAATGCCATGAAAAATTTACAATTCAGAAGATAAATTATAAATTAAGTAACAATTTTTAAAAATTGTATTTTATTAGAATATTTTATATAAATTATTTATATTATTAACATTAATTAATTAAATTAAATTATTTTATTATGTTTATTTGCATTGTTTACATTTATTTGTATTATTGGTTTAAATTTGAATGTATATTTAAAATTTTTGAAATCATATAAACAAAATTTTTTATTTTTTTTGATATAATATTTTTATGTTTGTTATTTTTTTATTATCATTTGTTTGACATAATATTTAGCCCAAAGAAATAATGAAGCTAATAATTGACGAAAGATGAAAAAAAAATTGACATATTGTGCATAATAATAATTAATTGAAAAATAACAGCTGTTATTGAAAGTAAAAATAAAAATACACAAATCGAAATAATTAGGGCTAACGTACGTTATGAGTTTTTATTTTTTATATATAGGATCCTTGAGATACCAAAAAAAGTTTGTCTATATCCTATTTATTTGCTGCTTAAGCTTTTGTTTAATTTTTCAAGAATGATGTGAAACGGATTTATCATGTTTTGTCCGCTTACAGTTCTCAAACAGCAACAGTTTGTATTTTTCTTCTCCTTTCCTAACTTTCTCAGTTGCCAATAATAATGCTGGATACTCTAATTTTAGTTAGTGCAGAAAGAAAATAATAATAATAACAATAATTACCTTGACATAATCTTCGGTCTGACAACACAACCATACTGATCAACGAGTTGAATAGGTGCCCTCTTTCCATCATGAGCAACACAATTCCTAACAAGCATATCAAACTTATTCTCATCATCCTTGATAGCAAGCACCATAGTCATCGTCTGTCCAATTTTCACAATCCCCGAAACTTCGGAAGCCCAAGGTCCTTTTCCAACTTGAATCTGCATCCAGCATTGCAAATTGTCACCCAAGAAATTGGCAGTTACAGCATGCAACATGTCCACCTGGAAGGGTCTGAAAGTGACAGCCTTCTCATAAAAGTCGTACCATGTGCAACGCAACTTCCTGGCCTGATCCCACACTTCCTGAACGTAAGGATCATATTGAACAATTATCGTATTCTCTACATAACTTCCAGAAGGTGTTGGAGCTCCGTAAGCAGCCACATTGTGATTGGCTGATGAGCTCATTCCACAGGAATTAAGGAAGATTTCAAATGTTGCGCTTAGGTGACCAGTTCCAGGTTTCAGATGGACACAGTGGGAATCCGAGTAGAAACCTTTGCTGAAGATCATACCATAGAAGGGTCGATCAAATTCGATATTGACCCTCATATGGGTTTTTTCACATTGCACTTGGAGATGTTTAATTTGCGGAGTGTCAGGAGAAGCGAGAGGCCAATTTTCCTCAGCTCCGTGAGATACTGGTGGCCCATATTGTGCTGGTGGTCCGTAGACCGATCGGTGCTCCAGAGGAAGGGCACTGCTGTCGACCAATGGAGCTTCTGAATTTACGCACTGAAAACAGAAAATAATTCTATCCTATAGTTGCATTTCGATAGATTTTAAAGATATTAGAAAATAGGAAATTTTAACCCAAGAACGAAGCCATCAATTATTGCGGATTTCAAAGTTTTCTTCTAGAAAGAGCATTAGCTATTTAACAAACTGGCAAATATTGGCAATCAATTTAAATTGCAGCCAAAAGATATACAAAAAAGGGTCAATAATTTATTATCGTTAAAATCAATGGAGCTGCTGAATATATGCAATAAAGCAAAATACCATTATTTCAGTTTTTCTTTGAATGATAACAGATTTTATGGTTATTACGGAATGAAGAAAGGATAACCAATAAAACAGGTTGTAGAGCCTTCAATTATTAACCGATTATTAAGTTTGTTTTTTTAAATTAAAGAGCAACTAATTCTTAACAAACCTACGTAGCAATGTTTGTAATTTTATTACCATTTTGCTTATTTGTTAACAAACAAATTTACAACCAAATTGCATTTTTGAGAAAACTATGTTTTAACTCTTAAAGTTTGTATCTATTAGCTTTAAACATTAACTACTTCCTAAAAATACCGAAAAGAATATAATTTATGTATTGTTAAGATATAAAATCCATCTTTTTTATAAATAATTTAAATATTAACAAATGGAACATTTTATCCATATATCGCGGAATTTTTTATATTTCATCTGTATCAGAATAGTTTAATAGTCTAAATAAACTGAAGATTACTGTTTATACTTTATATTTAACTTTCTTATGAATAATTTAAATTACAAACAGACCATTCTCATCCATTTTACCCATAAAATATTATTTTTCGCGTAATATTTATAGAAGTAGCTTTTGCTACCTAAAAAGCTAAAAAATTTCTTAAAAATATGTGCTCTATTTTTCCCGTTTTGCAGTAAATTATTTGTGTTTTGCCACTAACTTTCAAAAACTGAACTTCATTTGAAACATTTGTTAAAAAAAATTTAATAATGTTTACTTGTAATTTTTTCTTAAGAAAGGGTATAAAACTCTAATTGTTTTTTCAATCTGGTTAACGCTGTCGCTTATTAATAAATCTCTACGAAAATATAAAAGTACTACTTTATTTTGCAAAAAAATCGTACAAGCTTAAATAATACTGTTTTTCTACCAAATTTTGTTCTGAAAAAATGGTTTAAAATTTACATTTTTCTATAGTAAATCAGGCAATGTGTCACTTTTAAGGACTACATTTTATTTTGAAACTATTATTTCATTTTTTGAACAATTTATTCAAGTCTAATTCTAAATTTTGATGTAAATGTGATAAAAATATAACATTTTTCTTTTAAATTGTAAACCATTAAATAATTTGTATAATTATTATTATTAATAATTTCGAATTAAATGAGTTTGATGATAAAAAAGATATGTTGAACAATTTTTTGAATGGAAAGGAAGATTTAAAAATTTTATTTTTAATTGCAGAATCTTGAAATTAAATAATTTCAAATTAAAACTTTAAAAATAGCACACTTTCAAAACTTTAAAAATTAAATATTTTCGTATTCGGACAATTATCAATTATTAGATTATTTAAAATTCGAAGGAATAAAAATGATATTATTTCTAATAAAAGCGACTAAAATTTGAAATTTTGAAATACAAAATACCTAAATTTTGAACTACAAAAAATATGATATTTCACATTAGAAACCGAAAAAAATTTAATTTCTTATTACATAGTTTACATTAAAACTCAAAAAGATGATTTTTTTAAAGCAAGACAGATTTTTTAAAAACAGAACAACATTCAATTAAATTGTTTAATTTTTACGTCAAGAATACCAATTTTTTACCAAAAACTTCAATTTTCAACCAAACTTGATTTTTTAACTGATAGTTAAATGTTCTTCAAAAATATTGAATTTTGAGGACAAAAAGTCCCCATTTTCTACAAAAAATATTTAATTTTCTACCTAAAAATATGAATTTTAAAGAAAAACGAAAATTTTCAGCTAATTATGTAAGAATTCGAAAATAATTATATTCAATAATTAATAAAAACCTGGAAAAACAGAACACAGCGTATTAAAATGAAATTTCAATCTCATGTCCTTTTTTTCGATTGTCTTAGAAATTATGAAATCGAAAATGAATTTTTTTTACAGTGGGTACCTAGGTACCCTCGAAGCTTCCGCGACGTATTTTTACTTTAAAGACCATTATTTTTTCAAAAATTCCTAAATGAATTTTAAATAAACCATATGTTAAATATTCAGGTAAATAACAACAATTTGTAGGACTAACTCTTTCTTTACCTTTCTTGGCCGAAGACTCTTATCTTTTTCTATCACTTGATCTATTCATCATTACCAATTTAAATCTTTTTCAATCTCTTTCTCTATCTTTCGTAACCTTAATTGTTTCTTTACTTTATTCTATCTCTTTAACATAAATTTTAATCTTTTTTAGCCTTCCACGATTAAGTAGTCTCATCATTTATTTATTTATTTATTTTTCAATTGGGAAATCCATTGGAAAGTTTTGGAAATTAAAATAAAAAAGAAATATAACGTTGACCACGTACAAGGAAGACAACGTGACGCCCATGCTTATATACCTACACACTGAAAACGTGTTCCCATTCCACAGTCGACAACTGTGTAATACATGGCCAAACGTTTTGTCGGTTCTCATACTCATAAGTTAAAAAGATGATTTTAATTTTTGTGAATTTTTATTTTAAAAAAACTAATGATATTAATAATAATAATAATAATAATAATAATAATAATAATAATAATAATAATAATAATAATAATAATAGATGGACGTTCACATACGTAGTATAAGATGAGATAAAGAAGAGGGGATGTTTAGGATATACGAGAATGCAGATTGAAAAATAGTCGAAAATTTAGATAAGCCGAGGGATACTAAAATATTGACATGTCATGATAAAAGTTTTAATGAGATAGAAAAGAGGAGATTGAAAAAGATAGTAGGATTTATAGATTAATCAGGAGATAGACAAATATTGAGGTGGACTGATAAAAAAGGTAATGAGCCAGGGAAGAAGAGATTAAAAAAGATAGTCGAAAATTAAGAATAAAAGAGATACAGAAAATTATTCATGTGGATAGATAAAGAATATAGTATAGAATAAATATACAAAAATCAAAAAAGATAGACGTTGATGGATGTAGTATAGGATGAGACAAAGAAGAAGAGATTGTAAAAGATAGCAGGGAATAAGGATAAAAAATAGATCAAAAAAGATAAGCGTCGTTAGATGTAGGATACAATGACATAAAGAAGAGCAGATTAAAAAAATACTAAATATTTAGATTAAACAACGAATGGAAAAATATTGACATGCATAGATAAAGGATATAATAAGTTAGAGAAGAGGAGATTGAAAAAGATAGTTGGAAATTTAGATTTATTAAGGGATAGAAAAATATTAACCTGAATGAATAAAGGATATAATGAGACAGAGAGAAGAGAATAATATGAAAAGGTAGACTTTGATAGATGTATCACACGATGAGATAGAGAAGAGGGCATAGAAAAAGATAGTCGGAAATTTAAAATAACTAAGCGAAAAAAAATATTGACATAGATAGATATAGGATATAATGAGTTAGAGAAGAAGAGATTAACAAAGATAGTCGGAAATTTAAATTAACTGAGAGATACAAAAATAGTTACGTGCATAGATAAAGTTTATAATGACACAGAGGAGAGACAAAAATAGAGAAAGATAGACGTTGATGCATGTAGAATAGGATGAGATGGAGAAGAGAAGATGGTAAAAGATAGTCGGAAATTTAGATTTCTTGAGGGATAGAAAAATATTGACATCGATAGATAAAGGATATATTGAGTGAGAGAAGAGGAGATTGACAAAAGATAGTCGAAAATTTAAATTAACCGAAAGAGAAGAAAATATTGAAGTGGATAGGTCATGGACATAATGACACAGAGAAGACATAAAAATAGAAAAAGATAAACGTTGATGGATGTAGTATAGGATGAGATAGAGAAGAGGAGATGGTAAAAGATAGTCGGAAATTTACATTTACTGAGGGATAGAAAAATATGGACGTCGATAGATAAATAATATAATGAAACAGAGAGTAGACAAAAATATAAGATAGTAAACGTTGATAGATGTATCGTGCGATGAGATAGAGAAAAGTGTATAGAAAAAGATGGTCGGAAATTTAAATTAGGAAAGAGAAAAAAATTTTTGTCATGGATATATAAAGGATATAATGAATTAGAAAAGAGGAGATTGAAAAACATAGTCGGAAATTTGGATTAACAGAGAGATAAAAAAATATTTTCGTGTACAGGATGAGATAGAGAAAAGGAGATTGAAAAAGATAGTTGGAAATTTAAATTAACCGAGAGATACAAAAATATTGACGTGGATATATAAAGGATATAATAAGACAGAGAGGAGACAAAACCATCAAAAGGTAGACGTCGATAGATGTATCATACGATGAGATAGAGAAGAGGGTATAAGAAGATATAGTCATAAATTTAGAATTAATCTAGAGAAAAAGAAAATATTTACATTGATAGAGGAAGGATATAATGAGTTTGAGAAGAGTAGATTGAAAAATATAGTCGGAAATTCAGATTAACAGAGAGATATAAAAAAAATTGATGTGGATAGATAAAGGATATAATGACTCAGAAGAGACAAAAATAGAATAAGCGTGACATTGATGGATGAGATAAAGAAGAGGAGATTGTAAAAGACAGTCAGAAATTTAGATTTACTAAAGGATAGAGAAATATTGACTTAGATGGATAAAGGATATAATAAGACAGAGAGAAGACAAAAATATAAGAAGCTAGACGTTGATAGATGTAGCATACGATGAGGTAGAGAAGAGGGGATTGTAAAAGATAGTCGAAAATTTAGATTTATTGAGGGATAGAAAAATATTGACTTCGATAAAAAAGGATTTAATGAGAGAGAGAAGAGAAGTTCGAAAAAGATAGTCGGGAATTTAGATTTACTGAGAGATAGAAACATATTGACGTCGATAGATAATATATTTAATGAGACAGAGAAGAGGGCATTAAAAAATATAATCGAACATTTAGATTAACCGAAAAATAGATGAAAATATTGTTGTGGAAAGTTAAAGGATATAATAAGTTAGAGAAGAGCAGATTGAAAAAGATAGTCAGAAATTTAGATTTACTGAGGGATAGAAAAATATTAATTGGGATGGATAAAGGATATAATGAGAAAGAGAGAAGACAAAATTTAAGAAGGTGGACGTTGATAGATGTAGCATACGATGAGATAGAGAAGAGGAGATTGTAAAAGATGGTCGAAAATTCAGATTTTCTGAGGGATAGAAAAATATTCACGTTGATAGATATAGGATTTAATGAGTTAGAGAAGAGGAGATTGACAAAGATAGTCAGAAATTTAGATTTATTAAGGGATTGAAAAATATTAACTTGGATAGACAAAGGATATAATGAGACAGATAGGAGACCAAGATATAAAAAGGTAGATGCTGATAAATGTATCGTACGATGAGATAGAGAAGATGAGATTCACAAGGATAGTCGGAAATTTAAATTAACCGAGAGATAAAAAAATTTTGACGTGGATATATAAAGGATATAATGACACAGAGAAGAGACTGAAATAGGAAAAGATAAACATTGATGGATGTAATATAGAATGAGATAGAGAAGAGGAAATGGTAAAAGATAGTCGGAAATTTATATTTACTGAGGGATAGAAAAATATTGACGTCGAAAGATAAAGGATATAATGAGACAGAGAGGAGAGAAATCCATCAAAAGGTAGACGTTGATAGATGTATCGTACGATGAGATAGAGAAGAGGGTATAGGAAGAGATAGTCATAAATTTAGAATTAACCGATAGATAAAAAAAATATTTACATAGATAGATAAAGGATATAATGAGTTAGAGGAGAGATGATTGAAAAGGATAGTCGGAAATTTAGATTTACTGAGAGATAGAAACATATTGATGTAGATAGGTAAAGGAAGAGGATATAATGAAGAGAAGAGGCAAAAATAGGAAAAATTAGACATTGATGGATGTAGTATAGGATGAGATAGAAAAGAGGAGATTGAAAAAGGTATTCGGAAGTTTAAATTAAAAGAAAGATAAAAAATATTGACGTCGATAGATAAGGATTTAATGAGACAGAAAAGAGGACATTAAAAAATATATTTGAAAATGTAGATTAACCAAAAAATAGAAAAAAATATTGTCGTCGACAGTTAAAGGATATAATGAGTTAGAGAAGAGGAGATTGAAAAACATAGTGGAAAATTTAGATTTACTGAGAGTAGAAAAATCTTGACGTCGATAGATAAAGGATAAATGAGAAAGAGAGGAGATAAAAATGTAAACAAGTAGACGTTGATAGATAGACGTCGAAAATTTAAATTAACCAAAAGATTAAAAAAAATTTGTCGTGAATATATAAAAAATATAATGAGTTAGAGAAGAGGAGATTGACAAAGATAGTCGGAAATTTAGATTAACAGAGAGATTGAAAAATATTGATGTGGATAGATAAAGGATATGATGAAAGAGAGAAGACACAAAAATAGAAAAAGATGAACGTTGATGGATGTAGTATAGGATGAGATAGAGAAAAAGGAGATGGTAAAAGATAGTCGGAAATTTAGATTAACAGAGGGATAGAAAAATATTGACGTCGATAGATAAAGGATTGAATGAGACAGAGAAGAGGATATTGAAAAAGATAGTTGGAAATTTAAATTAACCGAGAGATAAAAAAAATATTGACATGAGTAGATAAAGGATACAATGAGTTAGAGAAGAGGACATTATTATTAGGATAAAGGGTATAACGAGACAGAGAAGAAACAAAAAAAAAGATAAACGTTGATGAATGCAGTATAGGATGAGATAGAGGAGAGGAGACTGTTAAAGAAAGACGGAATAAAGATTGAAAAATAGATCAAAACAGATAAGCGTTCTTCGATGTAGAATACGATGAAATAAAGAAAAGGAGATAAAAAAAATACCTGAATTTACATTTTTTTAAAAGCATTGGAAAAGATATAGTACTTTCTTTAAACCCCCTATTCTTGATCTCATCGTATCCTACATCTAACAACGCTTATAGCTTTTTATCTATTTTTCAATCTTTATTCCCCTCCATATTTTACAATCTCTTCTACAATTTATCGACGTCAATATTTTCTATTTCTTAGTTAATCTAAGTTTGTGACTATTTTTTTTCAATCTCTTCTTCTCTAACTCATTATAGCCTTTATCTATCCACGTCAATATTTTCCTATCTCTTTGTGAATCTAAATCCCCGACTATCTTTTTCAATCTATCGTCTATCTTTTAATCTATATTTTCGACTATCTTCTCCAATACCATCTTCTATGGCTCAAAATGAGTTAGAGAAGAGAAGATTGAAAAAGATAGTCGGAAATTTAAGTTAAACGAGAGATAGAAAAATATTGGCATGGATAGATAAATGATATAATGAGACAGGCATGAATAGATTGAAAAACATAAAAGTTTAGATTAACTAAGGGATAGAAAAATATTGGCGTGGATAGATCAAGGGTATAATACGATACAGAATAGGGTATTGAAAAAGGTAAACATTGATAGACGTATGATACGATAAAACAGAGAAGAAGGTATTGAAAAAGACAATCAGAAACTTATATTAACCCAGAGATAAAAAGAAATATTAACATGAATACATAAAGGATAGGATGAGATAGAGAAGAAGGTTGCGATAGGGGAAAGGAGATTGAAAAAAATAAAAAAGGAATTTAAATTTAGAATGACAAAGGGATAGAAAAAGATTCAGGTTGCTAGACGCAGGATAGGATGAGATAGAGAAGAAGGGTGCAATAGGGGAAAGGAGATTGAAAAAAAAATAAAAAAAGAATTTAAATTTAGATTGATAAAGGGATAGAAAAAGATAGAGGTTGATAGACGTAGGATAGGATGAGATAGAGAAAAGGGCATTGAAAAAGATTGACCTGAATTTATTTTGCCAAAGAGATATAAAGTGATAAATTATCTCTCTCTCTCTCTCTCTCTCTCTCTCTCTCTCTTTCTCTCTCTCTCTCTCTCTCTCTCTCTCTTTCTATTAAAAAGATTCAAAATTATTCAAAAAAATAGAATCTCTATCTTTTCACTTCCAGCAGGCATATATTATTCAACAACAAAAATTAGACGCTCGAGGATTATTTAAAGTTATGATCAAACAGATACTTAAATTTCGCTAATAAGCTTGGAGATCAACTTTTTGTTTTTCTCACTTGAAGGATTTTATAGTTCTATATTTCACGAGCACATTCGTATCTCTTCATCTGAAAGCTTGCCCTTTCAGTAATTACAATGTTAGTAAATCAGGACTTTTAAATTTGCTTAAAACACTTTCTTTCTAATTAGGCACTCAAAGTTTATGTAAATGTAGAAAGTTGCAGTTTTAATGTTAACGAAAGTTGTAATCACTATATCCAGAATCTCGTTTCACCAGTTACGAATAACTATTTAATTTTTAATTGCGACTACTTAAGCAGATTTCTGGTTTGCATCAGATGTATCGCAAATTTTATCGTTTGAATTCAATTTTTCTAAAACATTTCTTGACTTCTTAACACGACAAAATTATTAGTAAAAAACAATTTACAATAAAAAAACAATAAACTATTTCATTTTTAACGAAATAGTTGAATCTACTATTCAAGCAGTTTAGCAGAAAACCAAAAAAGGATCAATTTTTAAACAAAAATAATTTTTCAGGCAAAGCAGTTGAGTTTTCAACTAAAAATTTAATTTTCATCCAAACATTAAGTCTTAGAAACAAAAAAAAAATTTTAACTAAACTTTTACATTAAAAAAAAAGAAATAAGTTTTTTAATAAATTATTAATATTTTTAACAAAAAACATAAATTCTTAAACAAATATCAGAAGGTTTAACCGAATCGTATGAATTTTTAAGCAAAAAAGGTATTTTTTGACAAAATAAGTGCATTTTTTAAGAGGCTGTTGAAATTTCAAGCCAAAAATATGAATTTTTTAATAAAGTACTTGCATTTTTTTAAACTAGAACTTTTTAAACAGAAAAAAGTTTTCAAATACAATAGTTGAATTTTAAAGTGAGGAAAATTCTTAGTACAAAAAACATTCAACCAAATTGTTCAATTTTTAAGTGAAAAAGACAAATTTGCTACAACACAGTCAAAATTATAATCCGAAAATATAAGTATTTAACAAGAAAAAAAAATTTTTTAACCAATCACATGAATTTTGGAAAAAAAATAGTTAAATACTAAGTGAAATTTTAAGCAAAAGAAATAAATTTTTTAAACAAATTTTCAAAAAAAGAGTTGGATTGACGACTAAGAAAGATTTTTTAGTCAAGAAAGAGAAAAAAATTACCTAAATTGTTAAATTTTCTGCAAAAAGTTTGAAATTTCAACGGATCATATGACATAATAAACAATAATATTTTAATATATTTTCTTTGCAGAAGGGGGACAAGAAAATTATTTTGTTTTTTTATAAAATATTTTAGTAAAATTTCGTTTAAAAAATATACTTCTACTATTTTATTTTGTTGCTTATTTTTTATTATTACTTTATTTATAATTTAATTTCTTAGTTTATGCCCTTGAGATGAAAATTGTTAAACATTTTTTGATAGATTTATCTTTAGGGTGTAAAATAATTAATTTTAATTAATTAACAATAATAAGACGCAATATCTATGTACTTTATATTTTTTCCCTTAAATTATTAAACAATGCTAAATAATTCTTACACTTTTTTTTAAATCTTATTAATATTTAAAAAACGGTATATTATATTTGAAATAGAATACATATTTATTTTAATTTTATTATTTTTACTGGTACTCTGCAATTTAATTAATAAATCAATAAATATCAATATGTAAAAATTATTATTAATCAAAATGCTAACTTGTATTGTTTAACATAATTTATTTTCATTATTATTAATCTTCAATGATTCAATTTGACAAATAATCAATTATGCAACAATTAAAAATAAATTCAAATAATCAATAAATAAAGCAATTATCAAGAACAATTTATTTTTGAAAAGACTATGGAAATTCATAAAAAAGAAAATTAGAAGAATAAAAAATTGATTTTAGATACTTCAGAAGAATGTAAAATATTTAATTATGCAAAAATAAATTAATTAATTGGCCAAATTTTTTAATTTACAAATAAATCAATCAATTTCATTTTTTTTTATTTTTATTATTTAATTTTTTATATTTATGTTACGTATAAGGAAATAATTTACATAAATGCAGAGATAAATTGTAACAGTAAAGTCCACATGAAACATAATATTACCCAAACCTCTAATTTATTATTAAAATTATTATGAAAATAATTAAATTCTCAACCAAATAGAAAACATTTTCAATTAGGAAAGGTGAGTTTCAAACCAAATAGTTCAGTTTTCAACTGAAAAAAAAATATTTATAGAACCAAAAATTGCAATTACCGAGTTTTATGTTCAAACAATTAATTTTTAACTGAAAAGAATTTTATTTTTAATGAGGCTAATTCAACTAAAAACGACTTTTTTTAACAAAATAGTTGAATCCTAAATCAAAAGTAGAAGTTTCAACATTTGGATTCCCTCGAATTAAGTTCAAGGCGAGTGCAGGCCGTGCCAGAAACAACACTTAATTCCAGGTTTCAGTGTAGTTGAATTTATTCTTTAAAAAAAGTTTAACTAAAGAAAAAAAAATTATTCTGAACAAAAATACAACAATTGCTAAAAAAATGGAATTTTTAAGATAAAAAAGGTGAATTTTTTACGACCACTTTTTAGTTTTTATTCCAAAAAAATGAATTTTCAACCAAAGAATTGTCGATTATATAGTTCAATTTTCTATCAAATAGTTGAATTTTCAACGTAAAAATATGATTTTTCAACCAAGAATTTTCTTCTTACAAAACAGTTACATTTTCATAAGAATAGTAGTTTAAACTTTTAACCAAAAATATTAATTTCGACCAAATATTTCAATTTATCAAAAAAGCCGAATTTTCAACTAAGTATAGTTAAAACCTGTACCTAAGAAATTTCTTTTGGAAAAAGCGACTTGTTTAATTTTTAACTATAAAATATCAATTTTCAATATAAATGATCTATTTTCAACAAAAAAGGGCGAATTTACATTTTCAGTTTAAAAAAATTAATTCTCAAACAGGAAACCACGTCATACTTTCACCAAAATAGTTAAATTTTCAACCAATTTTTTTAACTAATATTAAGAATATTAAAAAAAATAATAATTATAAAAAATTCTAATAATAATAATAATTTTCAACAATATCTTTCCATAATCAACAAAAATAATTTGTAACCAAATTTTTTAATTTTAAAGTAAAAGAAGAAATTGTTTATAAATTAGTTGAATTTTCGAAGCAAAAAACTGTTTTTTTCAACAAAAAAGGTTATTTTTTACCAAATAATTAAATTTTCATAAAAACAGTTTAATTTATTACAAAATTCTTTAATTTTTAGCCAAAAATTTAAACAAAAAAAAACATTTTTCTTAAAAAAAATAGTTAAATCTTTAAAAAAAGTAAAACCTGAAAGCAGAAGTTTTAACGATGAAGAATGAAATTTAAACACAGTTTTTTCCTTTTTAACCGAGAAAGATCAATTTTCAATATAAAATATCAATTTTCAAAAAAAAGCAGAAAAGTTACATTTTTAGTTTTAAAAAATTAATTCTCAAACAAGAAACCACGTCGTACATTCACCAAAGATAATAAAAAAATTTAACCAAAGAGATTATTTTTTTAACTAAAATGAAGAACATTAAAAAAAAATAATAATTTTCAACAAAATCTTTCCATAATCAACAAAAATAATATTTTACCAAATTTTAAAATTTTCAAGTAACAGAAGAAATTATCTACGCATTAGTTGACTTTTTAAAACTAAAAATGTTTTTTTTCAACAAAAGGTTATTTTTTAGTAAACAATTACATTTTTATAAAAATAGTTTAGTAGTTTAGCAAAAAATTCGAATAAAAAACATTTTTCTTCGAAAAAATAGTTCAATTCTGAAAAAAGTGATTATAATTTATAAACAAACAGTTTTAATGTTTATCCAATAAGGTATTCAATATCTACCGAAATAGATGAATTTTGAAGCCTGAAAGGAGAATTTTTAACGAAAAAGATTTAAATTTAAACATAGATTTTTAATTTTTAACCAAAAAAGAAATTAATTTATACACAGGTTTTTAAATTTTTAACCGAGAAAGATCAATTTTCAATATAAAATATCAATTTTCAACAAAAAGGAAAAAAGTTAAATTTTTAGTTAAAAAAAAATTAATTCTCAAACAAGAAAGCACGTCGTACTTTTACTAAAATAGTTGAATTTTCAACAAAAGAGATTAATTTTTTAACTAAAATGAAGAATATTAAAAAAAAAAATTTTCAAACAAAATCTTTCCATGAGCAACAAAAATAATGTTTAACCAAACTTTTAAATTTTGAAGTAAAATAAAGCAATTATCTATAAATTAGTTGAATTTTCAAACCAAAATATGTTTCTTTCAACAAAAAAACTTATTTTTTACAAAATAATTAAATTTTCATAAAAGTAGTGTAATTTTTACAAAATGCTTTAATTTTTAGCCAAAAATTGAAATAAAAAAACAGCTTTCTTCAAAAAAATAGTTGAATCTTCAAACAAAAAGTGATTATAATAATTATAAACAAACAGTTGTAATTTTTATCCAAAAAGGTTCACTATCTACTGAAATAGATGAATTTTGAAACCTCAAAGGAGAATTTTTAACAAAAAAAAATTAAATTTAAACAAAGATTAATGTTAAATATTATTGGAAGCTTCTAATGTGTCCCCTAAGGGTTTACATTTTTCATTCACCCTCTTCCTATTCCTTAACACACCTCCCACA
>JAAAKG020209721.1:0-16767 GCA_010014905.2 Druon quercuslanigerum | reverse complement strand
TTTTCTACAAAAATAGTTTTTATTTTTTACAAAACCGTTGAATTTAAAATCCAAAAAGACAAATTCCCTACACAATATTTAAATTTTCAATAAAAAAATATCAAATTTTAATTTTTCTTTCGTTAAAATTAGTATCAAGAATTATTAATTATAGCTTAAATTTCTTTAAGAACCTACGGTACCTATACTCTTAAATAATGAAAGTGGAAATCACGTTTCTCACATTGCAAATTGCTAAGGCTTCTGCTAAATTAAATATAACGTGTGACATTTATAATCGAAGGTAAACGGCTTTTAACGGTCACGGACAGCGATCGTGAAAATACAATCAATATCTTCTTGAATTCCCGTAAAACTAAGTAGCATGATCGTGAATAGACCAAAGGAGGTTTCAAGTGGATTTTCGAGTGGAACTTCCACTCGCAACTTTTAAAAGCTTTTGCAGAGACATCTGGCCATGTTCAATATCGATACCTTTTCTCAGACATATTTCCACTCAACACAAAATTCGACGAAACTAATCACAAAAATTCGATCAGCATAATCCAAAAACTCCTCTTGAATCTTCAAACCATTTCGAAACACGAATGAGAAAATCATAATATTAGGAGATTGTCATTTTCAAAATTTTCTTTCAACAATATTTCATTTTCCTTAAAAATTAGAGTTCAAAAACCAGAATTTTAAACTTGTAACATTTTCAATAGAGAATTTTTTATAAATGGAACAAAACAATTTAAGATTTAGATTAAAACAATTTTTAATTATTCATTGGTTTAAATAAAAAAATTACTTTTATTAATTTTCAATCGAAAAGGAAGATTTTCAACAAAAAGTTCAAACTTTGACCAAAGAAGATGACTTTTTAACAAAAAAGTTCAATTTTACAAACAACTATTTAATTTTTAACAAAACAGTAACATTTTTAAACAAACTGTTATTTCTTCAAACAACAATGATGAATTTGCAAGCTAAAAAGTCAATCGCTTTAGAAAAAATTTGACTTTTAAACCCGAAAAGGTGAATTTTCAATAAAAAAGTTAATTTCAAATCAAGAAAGTTGAATTTTCAACCAAATAATTCAATATTACACCCAAAAAAATTAATTTCACCACGCAGTTGAAGTTTAAAGCTCAAGAGTCCAATTTCTTAAAGAATAGTTTAACTTTTAACAAAAATATTTGTATTTTCAAACAAAAGAGCGATTTTTTAATCAAATAGACAAAAATTCAACCAAAAATAGTTGAATTTCGAACTAAAGCGTTTAATTTTCAACCCAAAAAGACGAATTTTTCAGAATAAAGTTGAATTTTTCATCCAAAATGTTGTTTTTTTTAACAACAAAAAATGGATTCTTAACCAAATATTTCAATTTTTAACCAAAGATTTGAACTCCAAACTGAAAAGACGAATTGTTAACCATGACAATTATTTTTCTACTGAAAAGCCGAATATCCAAACAAATAGATGAATTTTCAATTTAAAAAAATATATTTTCAACTAAAAATATAAAGTTAAATTTTCAACAAAAAAATTAAATTTTTAACCAAAGAAATGAATTTTCAAATATAATGATAAATTTTCCGATAAAAAAGAAAAAATTTCAAACAAATAGTTAATTACTCAACTAAAAAAACAATTTTTAACAAAAATAAAAACTTAAATTTTCAGTAAAAAACTTAATTTTCAACAAAAAAACGAATTTTCAACAAAATAGTCAAATTTTCAGACAAAGAGATAAGTTTTCATCTAACATCATCAATTTTCCAAATTAAAAAAGTTTTATTTTCAAATAGTTTGTTTCATCAAAGAAGTTAATTTTCTACCGAAATAATTGTATTTTCAACTCAAAAAGAGAGAATTTCAAAACAAGAAGATTTTTTTTGTACCAAAAAGACGAATTTTAAACTAAAAAAGATCAATCTTAAACTGAAAATGGAAAAGTTAAGTTTTCAGATTAAAAAATAATTTTTAAGCCAAAGAAAATAATTAAATTTTTAAAAAGAAAAAATTTCAAACAAATAGTTAATTACTCAACTAAAAAAACAATTTTTAACAAAAATAAAAACTTAAATTTTCAGTAAAAAACTTAATTTTCAACAAAAAAACGAATTTTCAACAAAATAGTCCAATTTTCAGACAAAAAGATGAATTTTCAACTAAGATCATCAATTTTCCAACCAAAAAAGACCAATTTTTTAATAGTTAATTTCTCAAATAAAAAGATCAGTTTTTCAAACCAAAAATAAAAACTCAAATTTCCACTAAAAAAATCTTTTTAAACAAAAGAAAATGAATTTTTAAGAAAATATTCCCATTTTCAGCCAAAGAGATAAATTTTCAACTAAAATGTTAAATTTTCCAATAAAAAAAAAAAAATTTTAACAAATTAAGATATTTGAGTCCAAAAAAAAAACATCAAAATTTTTGAAATTTCAAACCAAAAGATGAATTTTCATCAAAGAATTTAATTTTCTACCGAAATAATTGTATTTTCAACTCAAAAAGAAAGAATTTCAAAACTAGAAGATTTTTTTTCTACCAAAAAGACGAATTTTAAACTAAAAAAGATCAATCTTAAACTAAAAATGGAAAAGTTAAGTTTTCAGATTAAAAAATAAATTTTAAGCCAAAGAAAATAATTTTCATCAAAATAATTAAATTTTTAACCAAGGAAATGAATTTTCAAATATAAAGTTAAATTTTCCGATAAAAAAGAAAAAATTTCAAACAAATAGTTAATTACTCAACTAAAAAAAAACAATTTTCAAACAAAAATAAAAACTTAAATTTTCAGTAAAAAAATTAATTTTCAACAAAAAAACGACTTTTCAACAAAATAGTCCAATTTTCAGACAAAAAGATGAATTTTCAACTAAGATCATCAATTTTCCAACCAAAAAAAAAAATTTTAATACTTAATTTCTCAAATAAAAAGATCAATTTTCAAACCAAAAATAAAAACTCAAATTTCCACTAAAAAAATCTTTTTAAAAAAAAGAAAACGAATTCTCAAGAAAATATTCCAATTTTCAGCCAAAGAGATAAATTTTCAACTAAAATGTTAAATTTTCCAATCAAAAAGACGAATTTTTAACAAATAAAGATGTTTGAGTCCAAAAAGAAAAAAAATCATCCAAATTTTTGAAATTTCAAACCAAAAGATGAATTTTCATTAAAGAAGTTAATTTTCTACCGAAATTTTATTTATATAATTATTATTATTATTATTATTTATTTTATTTATATTTTCAACTCAAAAAGAGAGAATCTCAAAACAAGAAGATTTTTTTTCTACCAAAAAGACGAATTTTAAACTAAAAAAGATCAATCTTAAACTAAAAATGGAAAAGTTAAGTTTTCAGATTGAAAAATAAATTTCAAGCCAAAAAAAAACAAATTTTTTGCAAATTATTTAAGTTTTCAACCACATAAGTGAACCTTGGAGAAAAAACAATTAAACACAGTAGTTCAAATTTTACCCGAGTAGTTACATTTTTAATTATAACAGATTAATTTTCAATAAAATAGATAAACTTTGCCAAAAAAAGATACATTCTTAACCTCAATTGAAAATTTAAATTTTCAGTAAAAAAATTAATTTTCAATAATAAAAAAAAATTTCAACAAACTAGGCTAATTGTCAAACAAAGAGATTAATCTTCAATTAAAATTATGAATTTTTTAACAAAAAAGACAAATTTTTAACAAATAATGGTTTTTGTATTCAAAAAGAAAAAATTTCATCAAAATTCTCCAACTTTTAAGCTAAAAGACGAATTTTTTGGGAAAAAAAGTTGAATTTTTAACCAAAAAGTAAATTATCTTTCAAAAAAGTTGAAATTTGAACATATAAATAGAAAATTTCAAATTAAGAAGATTAGTTTTCCACCAAAAAGACGAATTTTCAACTAAAAAAAGATTACATTTTCAAACTGAGATGAACCTATACAAATTAATTTTTAAAAAGTAGTTCAACTTTTACGCATGTAGATGAATTTTGAAAAAAGATCAATTTTCAAGAAAATAGTTGAACTTTTAAACAAAGATATGAAGTTTTTACAAAAATTATGAATCTTCAACTGGAATAGTCACATTTTCAGTGCAAAAAATTAATTTTCAAACAAAAAAAACAATGTTTCTTTTTCAAAAGTGGTTCAAACTTTAAACAAATGGTCAAATTTACAACAAGAAAAAATGAATTTTCAACAAATAATGTTATAGTACACATTTCAACCAAAAAAATCTTATTTTAAATAAAAAACAGTCGAATGCAACAAAAAAGACCGATTTTCAGAAAAATAATTGAATCATCAACCAAAGAAAACTTTAGTTGATTTTTTAACAGCAAAAACTGAATTATTCACAGAAAAAAAAACAATTTTCAACAAGAAGCAACTGTAAAAAATGAACGGGAATGAAAAAAGAAGGCAAATAAATGAAAAACAAAAATATTATATCAGGCTGTCCGCAAAACTTCATTTCAAAATTACTTATTTCTTCACTGATTTCCCCTGATTTTCCCTGAAGAATAAAGTACCCTGACTTTTCCTTGAATTCCTAAGTAAAACCCTGACCTACGATCAACTAATAATTTAAAATTTTTAAAACTTGACAATTGGAATATTAAAAGATTTTAACTTTTCAGACGAGTAAGGAAGGATCTTAAAATCCTTCAGACCTTGGAATAAAACCCGAAATAGTTTGAAACGGATTATAGGGAAGTACTCGATTCGAATCGAATCAAGAATTTCAAAATTTGAAAATCGGAATAATAAAACATTTTAAATTTTCTCATGAATTAGGGAGGATCTGAAAATTCTTCCAACCTTGGAGTAAAGCAAGAACTGATTGATAACAATTTTTCGATTTTAACCAAGAATTTAAAAATAGGAATATTAAAAATTTTTCTATTTTCGAACGAATTAGGGAGGATATGAAAATTCTTGTAACCTTTGAGTAAATTTCGAAATGGTTTGAAACCGATAGTAACAAAAAAAAATCGAATCGAATCAAGAATTTTAAAATTTGAAAATCGGAATAAAAAAAGATTTTTTATTTTATCATGAATTTTAGAGGATCTGAAAATTCTTTCAGAATTGGAAAACAAGATGTAGTTTGAAAACGATTGGAAGAAAACCTCAATTCGAACCAAGAATTTGAAAAAGGAAATACTAAAATATTTTTAATTTTCTGACGAATTAGGGAGGATCTGAAAAATTTTCCGAACTTGGAATAAAACGCGAACTGGTTTGAAACCGTTTGGAACGAAGAATTCAATTTGAGCTAGGAATACAAAACTTTTGAAAATCGAAACATTAGAAGATTTTTAATTTTCTCACGAATTAGAGAGGATCTAAAAATTCTTCCAGAATTGGAAAACAGGAAGTATTTTGAAATTAATTTGAAGAGGGATTCAATTCGAACCAAGAATTTGAAGAAGGGAATACTAATGTATTGTTAATTTTCTGACGAATTAGGGAGGATCTGAAAATTTTTCCAACCTTGGAATAAAACTCAAACTGGTTAAAAAGAAGAATTTGATTTGAACCAAGAATTTAAAAATTGAAATATTATAAGATTTTCCATTTTCTCAAAATAACTAAAGCTTGTAACGTTTATAAACGAAAATTTCGAAGTAATCAAAGTTCTTTTAGTAATCACTTGCATATGGTATCAAGAGAATCAAAAATTAGTTTTATCTGAACAATTTCTAATAGCCACTTAAGTTTTACCCACCTACGTACTGTGAAAAACATACTTAAAATAAAAAATTAATTTTTGGTTATAAACTTAAAAACTTCAGTTACGTACTTTCTGACGAATGGCGGAGGATCTGAAAAATCCTCTAGCCTTGAAATAAAATTCGAACTGATTTAAAACCGATTAGAACGAAAAATTCGATTTAAACAAAAAATTACAGAATTTTAAAAGATTTTAAATTTCCTCAAGAATTAGGAAGTATCGGAAATTTCTTTCAACCTTGGAATAAATTCCAAACTAATTAAAACCCGACTAAAACACAGAATTTGATTTAAAACAAAGAATTTGGAAAACGGAATATTCAAAGATTTTAAGTTTTCTGACAAATTTGGGAGGATCTGAAAATTTTTCAACCTTGGAATAAAATTCGAACTGGTTTGAATCCCTTTAAAACGAAGAATTGAATTTAAGCCAGGAACTAAAAATTTTGAAAATCTAAATATTAAAAGATTATAAATTTTCTCACGAATTAGAGAGAATCTGAAAATTCTTCCAAGCTTGGGGTGAAGCAAGAAGTGGTTAAAAAGAAGAATTCGATTTAAGCCTAAAATTTGACGATCGAAATATTAAAAGATTTTTAATTTTCTGACGATTAAGGGAGAATATGAAAATTCTTCCTAATTTGGAAAACAAGGAATGGTTTGAAACAGATTGAATGAAAAATTTTATTCGAACCGAGAATTTAATAATTTGAAAATCGCAATATTTAAAAGATTTTAAATTTCCTCAAGAATTAGGAAGTATCGGAAATTTCTTTCAACCTTGGAATAAAATCCAAACTAATTAAAACCCGACTGAAACACAGAATTCGATTTAAACCAAGAATTTAAGAAACCGGAATATTAAAAGATTTTTAATTTTCTGACGATTTAGGGAGGATCTGAAAATTTTCCAACCTTGGAATAAAATTCGAACTAGTTTGAAACCGTTTGAAACGAAGAATTAAATTCGAACTAGGAAATCAAACTTTTGAAAATCTAGATATCAAAAGATTATAAACTTTTTCACGAATTAGAGAGGATCTGAAAATTCTTCCAAGTTTGGGGTAAAGCAAGAAGTGGTTAAAAAGAAGAATTCGAATTAAACCAAGAATTTTAAAATCGGAATATTAAAAGATTTTTAATTTTCTGACGATTCAGAGAGCATATGAGAATTCTTTCTACCTTAGAAAGCAAGGAATGGTTTGAAACCGATTGGAAGAAAAATTTTATTCGAACCGAGAATTTAATAATTTGAAAATCGGAATATTTAAAAGATTTCAAATTTTCTCACGAATTAAAAAGTATCTCAAAATTCTCCCAACCTTAGTTTAAAACAAGATTTAAACAAAAAATTTCAGAATTTTAAAAGATTTTAAATTTCCTTAAGCATTAGCAAGTATCGGAAATTTCTTTCAACCTTGGAATAAAATCCAAACTGATTCAAACCCGACTGAAACACAGAATTCGATTTCGAAAAATCGACAAATTTGGGAGGATATAAAAATTTTCCAACCTTGGAATAAAATTCGAACTGGTTTAAAACCACTTGAAACGAAGAATTGAATTAGAAGATTATAATTTTTCTCACGAATTAGAGAGGATCTAAAAATTCTTCCAAGCTTGGTTTAAATCAAAAAGTGGTTAAAAAGAAGAATTCGATTTAAACCAAGAATTTGAGAATCGGAATATTAAAAGTGTTTTAATTTTCTGACGATTCAGGGAGGATATGAGAATTCTTTCTACCTTAGAAAGCGAATGGTTTGAAACCGATTGAAAGAAAAATTTTATTCGAACCGAGAATTTGATCATTTGAAAATCAGAATATTTAAAAGATTTTAAATTTGCTCACGAATTGGGGAAGATCTAAATATTCTTCAAACCTTTGAGTAAAACAAGAACTGGTTAGAAGGAAGAATTCGATTTTGCTCAAGAATTTGAAAATTGGAAAACTAAGATTTTAATTTTTCTGAAAGAAACTAAAGTTGGTAACGATTATAGACGAAAATTTTTAATTTACAAAATTTATTTAAATAATTTTATTTATAAATTTATAAAATTTATTAAAATTAACAAAATACTAAAAATTGAAAATAAATTTTCGTTTATAAACGTTGCAAACTTCAGTTACTTTCTGATGAATTACAGAGAATCTGAAAATTCTTCAAACCTTTAAATAAAACCCGAACTGATTTAAAACCAATTCGATCAGAACCAAAAATTACAGAATTTGAAAATCAGGATTTGAAACAATTTTTAATTATCTCCAGAATTAGGTACGATCGGACATTTCTTTCAACCTTGGAATAAAATCCGAACTGATTAAAAAGTACTAAAACGCAGAATTTGATTTGAACAAAAAATTTGAAAACCAAGAAAAGCAAGAAGTGGTTAAAAAGAATTTTATTTGAACCAACAACTTGAAAATCGGAATATTAAAAGATTTTTAGTTTTCTGACGATTTATGGAGGATGTGAAAATTCTACTAATTTTAGAAGGCAAGGAATGGTTTGGAACCGATTGGAAGAAAAATTTTATTAAAAACGAGAATTTGATAATTTTAAAATCTGAATATTTAAAAGATTTTAAATTTTCTCACGAATTAGGGAAGATCTAAATATTCTTCTAACCTTGGAGTAAAGCAAGAACTGCTTATAAGAAAGAATTCGATTTAAATCAAAAATTTTAAACGGTTATAAACGAAAATTTTTAATTTACAAAATGTCTTCAACTAATTGCTTGCATCTATCTGGTTTCAGGGAAAACAAAAATTACTTTGAAAAATATACAGAAACTTGAAAATAAATTTTTGTTTATAAACTTTCCAAACTTCATTTACGTACTTTCTGACCTTGGAATGAAACCCGAACTGGTTTGAAACCGATTGGAACGAAAAATTCAATTTAAACCAAAAATTACAGAATTTTAAATGATTTTAAATTTCCTCAAGAATTAGGAAGTATCGGAAATTTCTTTCAACCTTGGAATAAAATCCAAACTGATTAAAACCCGACCAATACACAGAAGTCGATTTAAACCAAGAATTTAAGAAACCGGAATATTAAAAGATTTTAAATTTTCTGACAAATCTGGGAAGAACTGAAATTTTTCCAACCTTGGAATAAAATTCGAACTGGTTTGAAACCGTTTGAAACGAAGAATTGAATTAGAAGATTATAAATTTTCTCACGAATTAGAGAGGATCTAAATCTTCTTCCAAGCTTGTTTGAAAGCAAGATGTGGTTAAAAAGAAGAATTCGATTTGAACCAAGAATTTGAAAATCGGAATATTAAAAGATTTTTAATTTTCTGACGATTTAGGGACGATATAAAAATTCTTTCTACATTGGAAAGCAATAAATGGTTCAAAACCGATTGGAAGAAAAATTTATTTCGAACTGAGAATTTGATGATTTAAAAATCGGACTATTTAAAAGATTTCAAATTTCCTCAAGAATTAGGAAGTATCCGAAATATCTTTCAAACTTTGGAATAAAATCCAAACTAATTAAAACCCGACTGAAACACAGAATTCAATTTAAACAAAGAATTCGGAAAACGGAATATTAAAAGAATTTAAATTTTCTGACAAATTTGGGAGGATCTGAAATTTTTCCACCCTTGGAATAAAATTCGAACTGGTTTGAAAACGTTTTAAACGAAGAATTGAATTCTAACCAGCAACTAAAAATTTTGAAAATCTAAATATTAAAAGATTTAAATCAAGAATTTAAAAATCGGAATAATAAAATATTTTTAATTTTCTGACGATTTAGGGAGGATATAAAAATTCTTTCTACATTGAAAAGCAATAAATGGTTCAAACCCGATTAGAAGAAAAATTTAATTCGAACTGAGAATTTGATGATTTAAAAATCGGAATATTTACAAGATTTCAGATTCCCTCAAGAATTAGGAAGTATCCGAAATATCTTTCAAACGTTGGAATAAAATCCGAACTAATTAAAACCCGACTGAAACACAGAATTCAATTTAAACAAAGAATTCGGAAAACGGAATATTAAAAGATTTAAAATTTTCTGACGATTTAGGGAGGATCTGAAAATTTTCCAACCTTGGAATAAAATTCGAACTGGTTTGAAAACGTTTTAAACGAAGAATTGAATTCTAACCAGCAACTAAAAATTTTGAAAATCTAAATATTAAAAGATTTAAACCAAGAATTTAAAAATCGGAATAATAAAAGATTTTTAATTTTCTGACGATTTAGGGAGGATATAAAAATTCTTTCTACATTGAAAAGCAATAAATGGTTCAAAACCGATTAGAAGAAAAATTTAATTCGAACTGAGAATTTGATGATTTAAAAATCGGAATATTTACAAGATTTCAGATTTCCTCAAGAACTAGGAAGTATCCGAAATATCTTTCAAACGTTGGAATAAAATCCGAACTAATTAAAACCCGACTGAAACACAGAATTCAATTTAAAGAAAGAATTCGGAAAACGGAATATTAAAAGAATTTAAATTTTCTGACGATTTAGGGAGGATCTGAAAATTTTTCAACCTTGGAATAAAATTCGAATTCTAACCAGCAACTAAAAATTTTGAAAATCTAAATATTAAAAGATTTAAACCAAGAATTTAAAAATCGGAATATTAAAAGATTTTTAATTTTCTGACGATTTAGGGAGGATATGAAAATTCTTTCCACCGCGGAAAGAAAGGAATTGTTTCAAACCGATTAGAAGAAAAATTTTATTCGAACAGAGAATTTGATAATTTGAAAATCGAAATATTTAAAAGATTTTTAACTTTCTCACGAATTAAAAAGGATCTGAAAATTCTTCCAAGCTTGATTTAAAGCAAGAAGTGATTAAAAAGAAGAATTCGGTTTGAACCAAGAATTTGAGAATCGGAATATTAAAAGTTTTTTAATTTTCTGACGATTAAGGGAGGATATGAAAATTCTTCCTACCTTGGAAAACATGGAATGGTTTGAAACCGATTGGAAGACAAATTTTATTCGAACCGAGAGTATAATAATTTGAAATAAATATTATAAAAAAATATTTAATTTGAAATAAATATTCTTCTAATCTTGGAGTAAAGCAAGGACTGATTATAAGGAATATTTCGATTTAAATCAAGAACTTGAAAACTGGAAAATTAAGATTTTAATTTTTCTGCAAGAAACTAAAGTCTACAACGGTTATAGACGAAAATTTTTAATTTATAAAAATTTCTTTGAATAATTGCTTGCATTAATTTCGTTTCAGGGAAAACAAAAATTAGTTTGAAAAATATACAGAAAATTAAAAATAAATTTTCGTTTATAAACATTGCAAACGTTAGTTACTTTCTGATGAATTACGCAGAATCTGAAAATTCATCAACCCTTTGAATAAAACCCGAACTGATTAGAAACAAATAAAACGCAGAATTTGATTTGAATAAAAAATTTGAAAACCAGAATACTAAAAGATTTTAAATTTGTTCAAGCATGAGAGGAGATCTGAAAATTCTTCCAACCTTCGAGTAATACAAGAACTGGTTAAAAGCAAGAATTCAATTTGAACGAAAAATGGAAGAAAACGAATATCGACACATTAAAACTTAAAAATTTTCTCATACATCAACGAGGATTCGAAAATTCTTCTAACCGCGGAATAAAACTTGATACGAAACCGAATGGAAGAAAAAATTCGATTTGAAAGTCCATCTACGAAATACTTTCTTCTGGCCTTTTTTTCTTGAGAATTGGTGACGCAATGAAGCTTCTTACCTGGTTAATCAGTCTCACTAGTTCAATGTCACGAAGAGCTCACTTTTTTCGGGAATTTTGGAAAAAGTCGAAGATTGGGGTGGGGGCGCCAAACGGGAATTGGAAAATAAATGAATCCGCGTGGGTGTACGGACACCACGAGAGTCTTTCGGACACTGCGCCTTTGAGCAGGGGGTAGTTTTCTGGCTTGCGATCGATACGCGAACATGCGCCAACCCTCTCAGGCACGCGTACGTGCACTACAGGGTGGTCGAAAAGGAATCGTGTCAATTGTGTCGGGACATCCAGTACGCATTACTCATCGGAATCATGAAGTCACTGCCACCGCAGAGATAAATTCAGGGACGAAGTGTGAGAGCAGATGGATCTGGATCATTTTTTTCTTTCCTTTCCTTTCCTTTACTTTCCTTCCTCACTCGAATTATCGATGGTCGCAAGCTTTCGAGCAGAGAAGGGATCTCCTTCATTTTTATATCATGCATTTTTCATTTTTTATTTTGCATCACATATGCGGAAATATGATGAAACGTGATGAAACATGACTTAAATTTTAAAGGAATTTAAATTAGACCAATATCCAAATTAAAAATGTTATTTAATGTCCAATCATCAAATTGATGCAAACTCATGCAAAAAAGGAAAACTCAACGACGAAATTTAAACCACAACGCAACAATCAAAAAATGCTAGAATTGTAAACTAAAAAAAAATTTTAAACAAAAATTTCATTAAAAAATAAAAAAGAGGAAAGAAGAATGAGAAGGCAACCAACCAGATCCTCTTCTTTTTCTTTTTTTTTGGCCTTTTTTATTTTTATTATTATCAAATCACAATAAAAGAACATTGAAAATAAAAAATAAAAAATAAAATTATATTATAAACGTTTCGGTACTCATATAGTACGTTGTGATCCAAATTTAGTCGTTGGATTCTTGTTTTTGCAGGATTTTAAAGCATTATTTGTTTTAAAATAAAATAAAATAAAATATTTTATAAATTTCAATTAAAAAAAAATTAAGTAAGTAGTTAAAGTTAAATTGAATTTTAAAATAAAATAAAAATGCTTTTTCCCTTGTCTCTTAAATTATACTGCATTTAAAAATACAATTTTTATATTTACGTCCTTCTTGATTGGAAGTTTAACTGTTTTCTCGAAAATTCTTCTTTCAGGATTCAATATTCAACTATTTTTGTAGAAAATTAACTTTTTGTTAAAAACTCCTATTTTGGAATTGAAAATTCAACTGAAATCGTTCTTGTTTGAAAATTCAAAAATTTGAAAATTCCACTATTTGACGGAAAATTCGTTGTCTTGCTTTAAAACTGGAGCTATTTGTTTAAAAATAAACTTTTTGGTTAAGAACTTATATTTTTCGGATTTAAAATTAATCTTTTTTTTTAATTCGTCTTTGGTTTTAAAATGTACCTCTTTTGGTTAAAACTTTATATTTTTAAGTCGTAATATCAACCATTATATTTGTTGTTAAGATTTTTATCTTTTTAGATTTAAAATTCAACGTTTTGTTTAACATCCCGTAGTTTTTTTAGTAGAAAATTAATTTTTTTATTGCAAATTAGTCTCTTTCGTTTTAAAATTCATCTTTTCTCGTAGAAATTTTTAAGTTTTTATGAACTCGGCACATTTTTCGGTGAGACTTAATTTTCTTGCTGAAAATTCAACATTGCGGATTGAAAATTCAATCGTTTTTGGAATTTGGTTAAAGATACAACTGATGTTGGTTAAAGTTTAATATCTATTTACCATTTAATTCAGACTATTTAGTTTTAGTTTTATTTAGACTATTTAGTTAAAAAATCATTTTTGTATTCAAAATTAATCTTTAAAAAAAATTAACTTTTTGTTTAAAAATCATCTCTTTGAGTTCAAGAATCAATTCTTTTATAAAAAAAATCGACTTTTTAGCTTGAAAATTCAACTATTTGATATAAACGACAGCTGTTTTTGATTGTAGTTAAAGTTTTTCATTTAAAGATTCGAATAATTGGTTGAAAATTCCTCTACTTGTTTGAAAATGAACCTTTTTGTTAAGAATTAATATTTTCGGGTTTAAAATTAATCGATTTTTCTAATTCGTCTTTGGTTATATAATTTACCTCTTTTGATGAAAAATTCATATTTTTAAGTCGAAATATCAACTATTATATTTTTTGTTAGGAATTCATCTTTTTAGATTGAAAATTTAACGTTTTATTTAACATATCATGGTTTTATTAGTAGAAAATTAATTTTCTTGGTGAAAATTAAATATTGCGGGTTGAAAATTTAATAATTTTTGTAATTTAATTAAAGATGCAACCGATTTTGGTTAAAGTTTAATATTTTTTATCCAAGATTCGACCATTCAGTTAAACAATAATTTTTGCATTAAAAATTGTTGTTTAAAAAAAATAACTTTTTTGTTGAAAAATCATCCCTTTGAGTTTAAGAATCAATTCTTTTCCAAAAAGATCGACTTTTTAGCTTAAAAATTTAACTATTCGATATAAACGAAAGCTGTGTTTGATTTTAGTTAAAGTTCTTTGTTTAAAAATTCGACTAATTGGTTGAAAAAACCACTAATTGTTTGAAAAAGAACTTTTTTGTTAAGAATTAATATTTTCGGGTTAACATTTTCTTAACATTTCTTCTTCTCTTTAGATTGAAAATTCAACTTTTTGTACCACGTCGTAGTTTTTTTAATAGAAAATTAAGTAGGTACATTTTTCGATGATACTTAATTTCTTGTTGAAAATTCAACTTTTCGGGTAGAAAATTCAATTGTTTTTGGCTTAAAATGTATCCATTTGTTTAAAGATTCAACCTAATTTTGTTTAAGTTTAATATCTTTTTATTAAAGATTTGACCATTTGGTTAAAAACTATTTTTTAATTGAAAATTAGACTTTTTTAAACAAAAATTAGGGTTTTTGTCGAAAACTCATCTCTTTCAGTTTAAGAATCTATTATTTTCTAAATAATAAATTTTTAGTTAAATTTCTTAGTTTAAGGATTCGACTAATTATTTAAAATTCTTTTAAATTGAAAATTCGACCATCTTATTAAAATTGCAACTATTATATTAAAAACTAAACTTTTTTAGTCGAAAATTCAACTGTTTTGTTAATAATTCGTCCTTTTAGATTGAAAATTCATCTTTTATGGTAGAAAAAATTATTCCGTTCATAAAAGATTTATACTCGTGTATTAAAAATGTTACAAAATTAAAATACTGAAAAATAAGTCAGGAAAAAATTAGGTGCAAGTCAGGAAGTTCGAAAATGAAAATTTGAAAAATCATTTTTTAAATTAATTTTTTAATTTTTTGTTTCAATTTTCAACAGTTTGTTTGGAAATTAATGTATTTTTTTAAGAATTCACCCTTTCGTTTACAATTTCAATCATTCGTTTGAAATTTGATCTGTTTTGTCAAAAATTTGTTTTTCTATTTGAATAGTAGAAATTTATCTTTTTTAGTTAAGAATATAACTGTTTGTTTGAAACTTAGTCTGTTGTTATTATATTAATATATTAATATTTAAATAATTCAAAAGTTACGATGATCTTTAACAAAAGAGTTTAAATTTCAAATTAATTTTAATTTCCAACGTAAAATATAAATTTTCCACTAAAATAAATATTTAACTAGAATACTTGAATTTTCAACCGACAAGAAACTTAACTTTCAAAGTAAAAAATATTTTTTGATAAAAAACCGATTTTTGAACAAAATACGTGAACTTCCAATAATATAGTTGAATTTTCTATTAAAAGAGACCAATTTTGATTCATTATATTAAATTTTGAACTAGGAAAGACTAATTTTCAACTAAAAATGGAAAAGTAGAATTTTCAGTTAAAGAAATTAATTTTCAACTAAGCTGATGAATCTCCAAGTGGGACGGTTAAAATTTTTATGATAAAGAGAAAATTTCAATCATAAAGATTAATGTTTCTACAAAGTACATAAATTCAAAAACAAATTGAATTTTGAATTAAAAAATGTCTATTTTCAGCCAAATAGTTGAAATTTCGTTAAAAAAAGATAAATATTTTATTTAAGTTATTATAATGTTTACAATTAGAAAATCAACTTCCAATTTGAAAAAAAATAATTTTCACTAAAAATGATCAATTGTAAACCACCAATTAAATAATTAAATTTTAATTTAGGAAAATGAATGTTGAATCAAAAATTACGAATTTGGACTGAAAAAGATAGTTTTTCAATCAAAAATTGAATAATTAAATTTACAGTCTAAAAATGAATGTTCAACTAAAAAAATAAATGAATTTTCATTTTTAGTTTAAGACAAAAATTATTTTCAAACAAAAAGAAACAAATTTTAAATAAAATAGTAAAATATTCGGTAAAAAAAATTCCTTTTCATACAACGAAAAAACTAGTTTTTAATCAAATAGCTCACTTTTCAGCAATAAAAATAAATTAATAATAAAAACTTAAATTAATAAAAAAAAATTTAATAAAAACATCTTCAATAAAAAATTTATTTTTCGACAAAGTATATTTGTTTCCAACCCAAATGATGAATTTTCAACCAATAAGGTTAACTTGCTACAAAGACAAATTTGCAACAAATTACATGAATTTGCAACAAAAGAAAAAGTTTAATTTTCCTTCAAAAATCTAATTCTTAACCGAAAGAATCCGATTTTTAAAAAAATAATTAAATTTTCTACTAGAATAGTCTATTTTTAGTTAAAAAATTGGGTTAAAAAAATGTAGTTGCATTTATAAAAAGAAAAGTGCCCAACGAAAAATGCTTAAAAAAATATTTACCTGAAGTTCTAAACGTTCAGATGAACGCAATATTTTTTCTCAAGTTTATTTTATCATAAATATTGTTCCATCTACAATTAAAAATATGCATTTTAATTTTGTTTTTGTAAATATATTATATTAAATTTATTTATTATATTTATTAAATTATATTAAAATGAAAAAAAATTTAAGCCCTGAAATGTGTTTAGAAAAATTCACAGGAATTCAAAAGAATTGAATAAACAAAAAAATTATAAAAATTCATTTAACTTATTTATTAATTTTTTTTATTACTTATTTCTTATTTATTATTAATTTCATGAAATATATTTATTATTAATCATTTTAGATTTTAATTTTGTTTGTCTACTGGTCTATATCAATATTATTAAAATATTGATAAATCTTTAAGATTGTGAAAAAAATGTCTCCATCTCCGCTGGGATCTGAACCCAGGACCTTCAGATTTCCGGTCTGATGCTCTTACCAACTGAGCTA
>JAAAKG020209710.1:0-22694 GCA_010014905.2 Druon quercuslanigerum | reverse complement strand
TTTTAAAACTCGAGCTTTAAAAAATTTCAAAGAATTTCGAAATTTTTTTAGGAGTAGAAATATTTTAGAGTACTTTAAAAGGTTTCAAGGAATTTTAATTTTATTTAATACTTACAATGGGATATCAAAGGATTTGAAATATTTGAGTGTATTTTAAAATAAAAAATTATTTTTTTTATTTTAAAAACTTTTGAATATATGGAATGATATTACAGAACCTGTTTTTTTTTGCATATTTTTGAGTCAAGTGATCCTGAAGAGTTTTAAAATCACCTGAAATTCATAAACGTTTAATCAAACACACCTTGAATTTTTATGAACTTCATCAAATTCCTTTATCATCGAATTCCTGAAATTCCTTTAAATTCATTTCAATTTTTTGAAAATAAATTAAATTTGTGTATTGTTTAGTTGTTTCGAATTAGTTGGCGTTTTTTTGAATTAGACTTGAATTGTTTAGAAATCTTGTGAACATTGCTCATATTATTAAAGAGAATAATAAATTCAAAACTGACAAATTAAAAAGAAAAATTGTGTTCTTCCACCAATAAAAGATCCTATACATAATTGTACAGGATTAGAATTTTTATCTTTAAATATTAATGGTCAGGGAAAATGAGAAATTAGAGAATAATTAGGGAAAAGTCAGGGAATTTGAAAACGAAGTTTTGCGGCCACCCTGAATGCAATAAAATATAATTTAAATTTGATTTTTGAAGAGCTGGAATATTATTTGGAATGTTCCATGTTATGTATTTCAGGTTCAACCACAAGTAATTATTATTAAAAAGAACATAGTACGCAACGGTGACGCTTGTGCATCGTAAGTACTTCCATTCTTTACATTACTCTTGTTTGTTCCCTTGCATCCTTTCAGCTACATTATTTTTTTTTTATTTCCTGTAATTTTGTCAAAGACATTTTCAAAGTATTTTTTAATATTATCACCACCATTTAGTCACGGAAAATCATTTGTTATCTACATTGTGTTTTTTCAAATTAGTTGTTATTTGATCAATTTATGTGGAATCGGATGGGTCGATAAAGCGAAATTTTGGAAATTGATAATTTTTAGATTCGATCGATAAATGCCTTGCTTTTGCGCGTTGTCCAAAAAATTTTTGTTGGGTTTAAAATTATTTAGGGAGTCGTCGAAGGTCACCAGAAATTTGAAAAAATTTACATCCACGAAAATATCAAAATTAAAAAAATAAGAATTTAACGATTGAATTTAAAGGATTTATACTTTTTTCTCGATTCTGATAAGCTACTTTTCAACATAGTTTCGTTTTCGATTTCCGAGATTTTGTTTTTTCGACACAACCTGTCGTCGAAATTTTAAATTATATTTGTTTATTGGCAATTTTGTACGTAAATTTGTATTCATCATTCATAATAAGCTAAATATAACTCCATGAACCGTTTTAAAAATAAAAATACTGTGGCACTGTCATCGCTTCATAAACTTCAAGCATGCTAATAAAATAAAGTGTAGCCATCATCTTGTCACATTGTTCATTGTAGCATGATTTTCATTAAGTAGAATTTTTTCGCTCATGCTCATCATTTTAATGGAACGCATTTAGGCCTCAATTCTCTAAGAGAAATCAATCGAAGAAAATGATTAAATAGAAAATAAAATTTAAGCTTTTTATATCAAATTAGATTAATTATTTTTTGTAGGAACAATAAAGTAGTATCATAATTTTTAATAATTAAATTACAGATAAATTAGAACCAGCAAATTAGTATTATGATTTTTTTTGGTAGAATTATACATTAGGGTGGACAACCCTTTTTTTAAATTCTTATTCCCCCCAAATTTGTTCCAAGCCAGAAAAACTCAAAAAAAAATTTATGGTATTCAGAGGTCTTGCAAGCCCCATAATATGTGCGTGTGTGTTGAATTTAAGTGTTTGAACAAATTATTATTATTATGTATAACTATCTTTTCCTATAAGAATTTTAGATATTTGCTGATTTTTCTTAAATTTTTAGCTTTTGCCCACTTTTTTCTTAATAAAGTAATAATTAGTGCATTTACAAAAATTTTTAAATAATATATTATTGTTTATAATTATCTTCTCTTATAGTTGTGCTAGAAAGTTAAGGCTTTTTCCAAAAATTTTAACTTTTCTTTTGCATTTTGGTTATGAACCAATAATAAACAAATAACAGAGAGAATAATTTTTTAAACAATCTTTTTCTTTTTTGTGGATATATTTTTCTGAAATAGAACCAGATACTTTATTTCGCAAATGAATGGGATACTATTTAAAAATAATTTTAATTGATGTTCATTTATTATTTGCTCGTAACTAAATAAATTGTTTAAGCTCTTGTGTTTATTAATTTGTAAGAATTATTATCTTGATATAATTAAAATTTCACAGAACGTGGAAAATTTTAGAAAAAACCGCAACTTTCTAGCATTGTTATAAAAGATTCTTGTTTTAAATAATAATACATTGTTTAAATTCAAGAATAATCAGGGCTGCCGCATAGTCATTTAAGACCTTTTTTGGCTCATATCACATTAATCAAAGATTTTCAAATATTTGATGGTATTTCCAATGACTTGAAAGAATTTGAATTATTTTAAGGAACACTGAAATTTCGCCTATTTGAAAGTTCGTGTATTTGAAGGCTAACGGATCGTGATTTTTCCAACTGCGCATGTGCCGAAAAGCGTGGGTCTATTTAAAACTACAAAGTATAAACTTATAATTTTACATTAATAAAGAATTATTTCAAAAAAAAAGCTATTTCTTACATTGAATCTAATTAATTTTTCAGGAGTGAAAATTTGTTTTAAATGTGTATCTGTATTAATATTGATTGTATTTATTGCTTTCAAATAGACCCACGCTTTTTGGCACATGCGCAGTTGAAAACGGTGTTTACAGCGCGCGCATCGATAGAAGTTCGGGCAGCCAATGAACGTCACTTGGCAAAAATAACCTGAATTTCGCGGCGGTAGAGGTGGGGCCCCTACAGCATTCAAGTTATTGAACGTATGTGTTTCAAGGCCGTTCAAATAAGCCAGGTTTCCTTGTATTTACAAAAATTTCAAGGAATTTTCAAGAGCTTTAAAAAGTTTCAAAGGATTTCCAAAGATTTAAAATATCTGAAGGTATTTTAAAAGATTTCAAGGAATTTGGAATAGATTTAAATAATTTAAAGGGGGTTTCAAAGATTTGTGGATCTTTTTAAATTTTCAAAGTATTTCAAAATGTTTGGAATATTTTCAGGCTTTTTAAATTATTCAAAAGAAAAATCAATAATTTGGCAAGATCTGAAATGTTTTTAGTGTTTATTTTAAATTCAAGGAATTTCCAAATGCTTAAAAATTTTTCAATTGATTTCAAGGGATTTTAAATATTCCAGGGTATTTTAAATGTTTTAAAATATTTTAGGATATTGCAGAAGATTTCAAGGCATTTGAAAATTTTTAGGTAATTATTAAATATTCCAAGTTTTTTTTTATTTATTTCAATCATTTAAATTAACTTCAACAGGTTTAAAGTATTTTGGGCTGTTAAAAAAAATCGAATGTATTTTCATAAGTTTGAAAAAATTTGCAAAATTTTTAGAATTTTGGAATACATCGATTGATTTTATAGGCGCTGTAAGGTTTTAAAATATTTTAAAAGTTTCCAAGGGATTTGTTGAGAATTTTGAGTATAGAATTATTTTAAGGGATTTTAAAAGCTTTATTAATATTACAATATATTTCAAAGAATTTATTCAAAAGAATTGAGGGATTTCGTGTGATTTAAATTTTTTTTTAATATTTCAAGATATTTCCAAAGATTTTTCAAAGAATTCAAAGGGATTTTAATAACTCAAAATATTTTAATTTATTTGCCAGGATCTCAGGAAATATATTTTGTGTAATTTCAAGGGATTTTATAATATTTTAATAGATTTTGAAGGACTTACTCAAAAAATTGAGGCCTTTTGTAGACTTTCAATGATTTTTAAATATTTTATGGTATTTCCCAAGATTTTGTGTAATTTAAAAAAATCGAAGGAATTATCAAGTGCTTTAAATTTTTCCAAGGGGTTTCAAACGATTTGGAAATTTATAGAAAATTTTAAAAGATTTGAATAAATTTTGAATCGATAAAGTAAATTTATCTCGAATTCTTTTGGATCTTTGTGATTCAATTGCAATCTTCTAAATTGACTCAATTCTACTCCATCTAATTTGTTCAAATTTACTTAAATTTTTTTTTAAATTTAATGTGGATTATTTATAAGTCGTATGAATTTATCCTGCTTTCATAAATATTCACCTAAAATCCCTGTGAACTTGATTTAATTCTTTTGAATTATTTCAAAATTAAAAAGAACATTAGTCATATTATTAATGACCCTTAGTCACTTTTTGGATCAAAAACTTAGGCTGTGGCAGCCCTAAGAATTATTAATTAAAAATTTATCAATTTAAATTAAGAAATTTCTTATTCCATTTATAAATAGCATTCTTTCAATTTTAATGGAAAAGGAAAATTAAAAATTAGTTTGGGATAAGTCAGGAAATGTTGGTAATCAAGTTTTTGAGCCACTCTGTTAAAACATTTAATACTTCAAAAAAGTTAATAATCCTCAACCCTTAACGTTTAGTTTTCTACTGCATTATGAAAACTGGAGCAAGTTCGAAACGTGAGTCCGTATTCTCGGTTTGAAGCTAAGCTTATGTCTAAGTTAATAAGATCTGCCTTTTCTCTTTTCAGGCCCGAAGATCAAACCAATAAAAAATCTTCCCCTTCCACTTCCCCAGTAGGAAGAAAACGTGAACACACTCCAGAAGCTGAAGTCAGTCACAAGCGACACGTTGCACAAAATAGTGATGATTAAGAATGTCAAATGGTTACATAGGGATGGGTCTCAAGTAATTAAGAATTCTCGTTAATCATAATCAAACTATTGATCAAAATCTGCGATTTAGCCTTTGTCAAATTTGTTTTACGAAGTTGATTGTTCTTTTTAATTTCTCTTTTACGACACTCAAGTGTCATATTTTTATATTTAATTTCGAAACGGTTAGCAGATTTTTTTCTTAGTATAAGTACAAATGAGAAAAATGTTTTAAGAGTTTGTTCCCGCGCGTTATTGTTCATTTCGAGAACGCGGTTTGCTATAAGAAAAAAGCTAAGGCTGTGGAAGTATGGGTAGAGCCTATTTGAGCACCGTCTACCTGTTCGCCGCATCCCCACTACCCAAATTTCTCCCACGCAGTTGGTGGACAGCGGAGAAACCTCAGCGGCGCGAGGGGAAGTTAGATAGTGGGGGTTGAACGAGCAGGTATTCGGCGCTCAAATAGGCAGCGCCTGGAAGTATCGTGAAGATATCTTGAAAAAATTGAGAAGGTTACAAGATTTACTTGTTAAATTATAATAATTTTCTGAAAGGAGACGTCCTTAGTTGACTGAAAGTATCTAACCCATCCCTGTTATAATTATAAGCTGTAGCTACATACATACATATAAGCCAGCTTTAGAGATATTATCGCAATAGTACATAAATTATTTTGATTAGTGCGTAAGGAAAGGGAAATATCTGCGGTGTGTGATGTGAATTCGTAAATTACATCAGTAAGATGATGAAATTGCATTGAGATTAAATGCGAGAAAATCTCGAGGATGATTACCAATGACTGTCCAGTTGTAACTGATTACGTGTTATTTGCGCTTTACACTTTTCGTTCACTATGAACTGAAAATGGTCACTCGTGAATGACCCTTTCAATCTTGTTTTCATAAAACATTCGAAACCTAATGTTTGTTTCTTCGTGTAATTTTATCGATAAATGATATAACAATAAATTTACCTAGACCTATATTTTCTTCGGTTTTTTACTACCTATCTCAGATTATTTTTTTATTTAATCGATCAATGTATGCCAAGGATTTAAATGATTTTAAGGGATTATAAAAAATACGGAACAGGAAAACTGTGACAAGTGATAAATAATCGATAATAATTTTTCAATGAAAAAAAAAATTATTAATTGAAATAATTGTATTTCAAGGTATTTAGAGGAATTTCATATAAATAAAAATATTCTAAGTGATTTCAGAAAGTCGCGCAATGAACTTATTCTTATTCTGACATTTGAAATGTATCTAAATCTCACAAAATTCCTTGAAATAAAGAACACGATGAGGTGAAGATTTTTATATCTTTTCTTTTTTAATTTCGCTGGCGATCCACCCATTGAAATATAATTTTATATTATTATTTGTTCAGGAAATTGGCAACAATGTCGCGTCGCTACCGGTCAAAAAATTTCAGAAAGTCGAGGAAAGTCCGGAAATTTTAAAATGAGCAGGGAATGCAAAGAAAAATTTGACAGAGTTGGGAACTTTCAATAAATTGAAGTTGAATTTTTTTTTCTTTTGCAAGTTCAACTGTTTTTTTTTAAATTGTTCTTTTTGGTAAGAAATGTATATTTATCATTTAAAAAATCATTTATTGTTGTTGAATATTAATCTTCTTGGGAAAAATAATTTTTTTGGTTGAAAATTGATCTGCTTTAGTTGTAAATTCAACTATTCCTTTGAAAATTGGTCTTCTTCGGTAGAAAAGTAATCTCAGTAATTGAAAGTTTATCTTTTTGGTTAAAAATTAATTTCTTTAGATGCAAATTTAACTCTTTATGTCTTACGTAATTTATCGATTATACCTGATAAAATTCTACATGACTGTTTTCGCTAAATAGTTTAAAATAAATTTAGACCTAAAGGAACCGTTTTAAAACGGCTAGGAAAAATAAACAATTGGCCAGGGAAAATCAGGGAAAGTCAGAAAATTTAGAAATTGGAATTTTTAGCAACCGGAATGAAGTGAAGAAACATTTAATGTTAAAGCTTTTTATTGGGTAGTAAAAATGTAATCTGGAATACAGATTCAAAAGACAAACACAATCGCTTTTTATTATTGCACTTATATAGCAACTAACTTATACGAAATGCGCTACTGGTTCTTGCGCCTTTCATTAAATAGAGATAAATTATTTAGTCTATACGTAACCGCTTTCATTCTCAACTTAACTTATTTACACTGACTCTACAATATGTACATACAACGAAAAATCGTTTAACCAGTAATATCACCACTCAGCGGTTACAATTAATTATGGCTAGATGATCCGTTACTTACTGACACAATGACCTTTCCAAGAAGTGGGCTTGTCTAATTTAATAATGCCTAGAATATCGATACATAAAAACTAACGACGACTCTCCACGACCAGACAATATGCGATATATGCCATATATGCTAAATCTCCAATTATCATTAAAACAGCCATTTCAGAATTTTAAATAAATTTCAGATTTAAATCTCGCACCAGAATTGTGTCTAAATCAGAGGTTATGTTTAAGTGTGCTCTTGCCATAATTCTGCCACAAAAGTTGAATTGCTAGAATTTCTTTTTTCACTTTCAACTATAAAAGATTGGATAATCCAGCAGCGTATATTATAAGACATCGGAATCATTTAAACTAAGAATCTAAGATTAGAATTTTGATTGATCAAAGAAACAGTCTAATGTAAAAGATACTTTTGAAAATTATTCTTTGCAGCCAAGACCAGCAGACCAATTGCAGATACCGCCGATTGGATCAAAGGAGAGCTTTTTCGGACATGTATACTCAGTTCCAACAACTTGCCCGTTGACCATTCTCGCACAAGTAATGAATTTTCTGCAGGATGTGGGGTGAGGAAAATTGCCTTGATCGAGACAGTTGATGCTGCCTCTGCTCGTAACGTAGAGTTTGCCATTTAGCCGTGGTTTTTCAACGAATCTGATTTCCTCGTCTTCATAGTAATCGTAATCAACAATCGCCGGACGTCTAGGCCTCTGGGGCAAGTTCTGTGAAACAACTTCACTGTAATACTTTTGCCCTTGTCGGCGTCTAAATGCCGCGATGGCTGTGGTTACCAAAGTTTTGGGCGTTTCTGTCGTACTTATTTTTCGCCAAAATGCCATCTTGAGTGAAGAATAACCTAATCGTGGAATGTATTGCATTTATTACTTTACATGTCTGCTTTGCAAAGTTGCGATACCTGATTATTAAGATTTACGTGATGAATTAATTATTAATAGAAACGATGAAGCATATCAGTTATCCCAGGTGAAAACCGTCGTGCAGATTGAAAAAGAGAAGACGCTGGTGGCAAGGAACAGAGGCGTTAAGAGTTCTGGAAAGCACTAATCAAAAACAACTACAACTTATGTTGGTTTGTTATACCTCTGTAATTTGTTTTCTGATTGTGTTTTCCAGAATGTAGAGGCACAGTGATGGAGCAAATGAGAGAAAGAGCATTTTTTTACCAAACGATGAAGCCATGGCGATTGGCAGCTGGGAAAGAATCAGACGTTCGATTAGAAGTGAGAGAAAGGTTTTGAATGAATGAATCTTGGAAAGAACATTTATAGTTATAGCAGAAGAACATTCAGATGATTATTAGGATCATTCGTGAGGATGCTGTACCAGGTTCCGTTGTGCTAGGTGTTGTTTTCAGATCTTCTAACACCATTCCAAGGCCCCTGTTGGTCTCATCGTCATTCTCTGCTCTCTGGTCTTCTATTCTTGGAAAGTGTTTGAGAAGATTCGATGCACCATCCAGAGAAACTGTGGTAATACAATTCTTATTTATTAACACTAAAGATGTTCCTAGACCTTGTGATCTAAAGAATGGTAGAAGTTTAGTGATTACCCAATTTTATCTTCGCAGGCAGAGTAGTTTCCTCGAAATTAAGACTCTGACGTCCATTAGTACTACTGAATCTTCTAACAGTTGGCTGCGTGGTAGTTAGAGGCTGATAGGCAGTACTAGTTCTGCTCCCTAATCTAGTTTGTTCTCGATGATAGAATGATCCAGGTCTTCTTGAAGTTGGTGGTGAACTTCTGTATACGTTGACCTGTTGATAATTTGATGATTGTGATGAAGAAGGTATGATGAAATATGAAAGAGATTTTATAGTGCAGACCGTGCCTAAGTAGCTGAAGCCATATGACAAAATAAAGATTAGAATGAAGTATGACAAGTAGACTAGATGTTCTGCACAAAAGCTTTGTTAAGATTCTTAAAACTACAGAAAAGCATACTACGAGGGCCAAGTAGAGATTTATGCACCCTCGAAGAATCAGTGTGTTAATTTGAAACGATCAGAGACTTAGGCATGTGTAACTAAAATAGCACGTTTCTTGTTTTTAACGCTCGCTCGACGCATCCTTTGATTAGTACTCAAGAGTTACGGAAGAAATGAGCTTTTGTGTGACGGAATTCCTCGGTTTTTGATTGTGTTAGCTTCGCAGAAAGTAATGGACGTCGAAGATAATAGGACCTGGACGTCGCCATAGGCGTTGTTAGCTTTCTTAGATATTCCCATCTTCCAGGTAAAAAGGCTCCAAACCACCACTTTAAATCTATAGCCAAACCTCAGCTTTGAAACAAGAGCTGAATTTGAGTTTGCAGGACCATTGCCCAATCTTTAGAGTTTTAAGGGTGAGAGGCAGTTAAAGAAGGGGAGAGGCTTTGCGAGACTGAGGGCATTATGTTTTTCTTTCACTCACTGATTTCTCATTGATCTCACTGCCAGCTTGATCAGCATCCTCATATGACTTGGTTTCTGGATCTAGAGACAAGTTCTTGTCCTTTCGGTTGGATTCATCGTCCGCGGTACTAATGTCCGATTCCAGGGTATCATTCGATGAAAGTTTGGGTCTCTTTCTCACGACTTTTTTTGTTCTTCTTCGAGATGCAATCTGATTCGGATGATCTCTGGTATCTGGTGAACTTTGCACGGTCGGTGATGTTTTTGACGAGAATCTTCTAGTACCTCTATATACCACAACACGTTTCCTAGTTAGTTTATCTGATTCAGGAGCAATGCTTGATGAGTTAAGGGGTGCAGGAGTTGTTGAGGTTTCGTCTTTTTTTAGAGTAACTTCAATCGTGTTACTTTTTGCTACATCCATCTGCTTTTCTTCACGCTTAGAATCAATCCTTTGGCGTTTTCTTTTCAAGACACGTCTTCGGCCATTTGTAGGTCTATCACTTGTAGAAATTAATTCCTCACCTACTTTTGAAGTAATTTTCTTGGGAGAGTCTGTTGATATCTGATCATTTAACAGAATTGAAGGACTGGCATCATTAGTAATTGATGTATTCGTAATAGAAGATTTCGCAAGAGAGGTAGCAGTTTGATTTTGATTTTGATCTATGCTCATTGGAGTTGTTTCAGTATTTGAAAATTGACTCAAAGTAGATAACATCGCGTCACTTTTTTCTGTTGTGATATCATTACCTCTAATTTCAGCCTCTTTAGCTTCTAAGTTCAGTTTTGCAAAATCGTCTTGAGAATTCGTTTGCTCTTGGATATCATGCTTAGTTGTGAAGGAATTAGACCTTTCTGTAGTTAAATCCACAAAGTTTGAGTTGGGTTTGATGAAGTCATCAGTTCCTAATAAAAAATATTCAGTTGTAAGGGCAAAATCACTTGTTTCTGTTACTTCTAGAGGTTTAAGATCCGGCTCTTCCCCAGGAGTTAGGTTTTCTAATTTTGTTGATTTTTCGCTTGAGGGAGCTTCTGTCCTAAAGAATGTAGATTCAGAAGCTGGATTAGGTATTGTAGACAAAGTTAAAGAATCAGAAGTTATAGACGATATAGCATCAAAACTTGCAGAAGCTGTGAAACTAGGGGCAGAAGGTGCAGGCTTAGATGTAGTAAAAGAGATAGAATCCAGAATTTCAACAGAAGAATCAGGATTAGTAAAAGAAGATTCAGTTGTTTCCTCCGAATAGTCTAATATTGTTGTTTTTAGTAGAATATTTTTATCTTCAATCGAAGACTTGAAAGATTCAATATCTGAAAACTCGGTAGAGCTTACTGGTCTTATCTTCCTAATCTTCTTTCTTTTTATATATCGATATGGTAAAGTTGAAGCTCGTTCAGTAGTGGAACTTTCTCCACTCGTCAGAATATTCATGTCAGTTGCATCATCTTCTAATTTGTCTATTGTGGTTTCAGATATTTCCGTTGTGGTTCCCATTGGCTGATTATAGTCTTTATTATCTTGTGCAATCTCTGTAGTTGTCACAAATAAATTAGATTCTCCTTCCTGATTTGTATCTTCACTTAAAGGAGAACTAGTGATTGTGCTCGATTCTGGGTATTCAGTAGTGGTAGGTAATTCGGTAAAAGGCTTGTTACTGTACAAAACTTTCTCAGTAGTGGAAATGACACTGGAACGTGTTGATTGAATACCAACTGTAGATAATTTATCCTCTTTTGTTACTAGAATATCATCTGTATTCCTTGTAAGGAGGAAACCACGGGGAAAATCTGAGGTTGTATCTGGAAGTGTGGTACCTCTAGAAGTGGTAATACTGAGTGTTGAAGATGACTCTGGAATATCGACTCTATTTCTTCTCCTGCTTGGTCTTCCCCTTGTATGAGAGATTTGCCTATTAGGAATTGGTGCAGGTTCATGGGAGGAATTAATTCTGATTCTTCTTCTCCTAGCTCTTTCGATATCTGCTGCTCTTGGATTTGCTGGTAGACTTCTTTCGGTATTTTGAAGAACTGGTGTACTCTGGGTAGTTGCGTTTTCTTTATTTTGAAGATTCTCTTTGGTGCTTATGTTAACTGCTGTGTTCTGGTTACTTATGTTCTCAATTGTTTTAACTGATGTACTCTGACTGGGTATACTATCTTCATTAGACGTATTCAAGCTAGGATCAATCCTGACCCTTCTTCTGCTTGACCTACCTCTGTACGTTGATGCAGATCGTTCAAGTTCAGCAGGTTTTTTAGTTGTCCAGAATTCTTTAACATCAGTTAAAGCACTTCTTTGTTTCAGCAGTAATTCATTAGTCAGAAGGTTGGTATTAGAAACACCTTCTTCGTACCCTAAATTATCATTTTTTTCCAAACTGTTGCCATCAAGGATTTGTAGACGGCTGTCAACCACTTTCTGCTCATTAAAGGATCTTCGTAGCGAGTTTTCTTGTAAGGGAAAAGACAATGAGGATTTTAAAAAAGGTTGGGTGATTCTGATGCTTTCCTCTTCGTTATTCAAGGTCGAATTACTTTGGTAGTCCATAAGTTGCTTCAAAGTTGGTAGTTGAAAACTTTCCGAACTGGACACCTGAAAATCAAAATGAGAGCGCATTTTAGTCTCTCCTCAGTCTCCCTCTCAATTTTTTCTTTTAATTTCGTACCCCTCTCTTTAATCCTCATTTGTTCTTTTCTTTACCCACTGTCAATGAGGGGAAGAAATATGATTGATGATGCAGAAGCATTGTTCTCGTGTGATGTTTGTGTCTGGTCGCTAGCTTCTATGTAACTACGTTTCTATCTGAGAGTAATGGATGATGATGTCGATGACATGGCAATAACTATGGTACAAGTTTCTTAGAGACTAGATCTCATTATTTGTGAATATCCCTGCTAGAGGAAATGAGGTTGTTGAAAACTGACTCGATTTGAATTGTGGAAGATTCACCAGTTGATTCAGTGGTAAATAGTCCCCCGTTTTTGAGAAATACACTCTCGATTGGAAGAGTTGATTTCTCGATACTAGGATCTGTTGAAGCCTCGCTCAATGACTTATTTTTCGAGACAAGGTTTTCTTTGGATTCTTCGTCTGACTTTAGGGAAAATGAGGTAGGTTCTAGATGTTCATAACGACTCGTGGTCTGCATCGGAATGAAGTTAGTCGAGGTCAGCTGGGAATATTTTCTCCTTATCAAAATCCTCTGTCGCTCAGTGGTAGCAGACTCTACGACTGAAGTAACTAGTCTCGTTATCTGAGGCTTGGATGATGGTGTCGTTGAATATATATCAACGAGATTTTGAAGCTCATTCTCTTCGGTTTTAGATCTTGGACGTTGCGACTGCTGCTTTCTTAGGTAAGCATCTGCCGCGTAGTCAAACTTCTTAGCTGGAATCAAAGTTTCAGTGACACTTTGTTCAGTAGTGCTAGGACGTTTTGGGAAGAATCGATTTTTGGGCTGGTTCAATACATCACTGTCTTCAAAAATCGGTTCTTTCGTTTGCAATCGGACTCTCGGTTTTCGGTATATTGATAATGTTGATCTTGGACTATTATTGGGGCTATTGGTTTCAAGTTTATCTCCAGATTCTTGAGGGAAGGAATCCAGGGTTTTTGGAATCGTTCTGAAAGTGGGTCGATATTCAGGTCTGTGGTAGACAGGTCCAACTTTCTCTTTTTTCTCTGTATTTAGAGACTGAGTAACAAAAGTCTTCCAGAACTCATCAGGTACAACAGCTGAACTGGAATTCTTTAGGGCATCATTAATATTTTGATCAATTGGAGCAACATCTTCCGGATCATTGTGGACATTTTCCAGACGAGAAACCTCTTTACGGGAATCTTCTGTTTCATCAAAGATATTATTTTCGGGTCTAAATGGTGTTCTGGTACTTGGCCGACGTCTAATGAACAAACTCTTTCTTCTTTTTGCAAGAGTTCCAGGTTGAACCTCTGTTGTGGAACTTATACTACTTGTACTGGAAACTGGAAAACGACGAGCATTTGTGATTCCAGTTGGCTGTGGTAATCTGCGAGAGAACTTTTGACGAATATTTTGAGATTCAGTTATCTTTGAGGAAATAGGTGTTGTGGTCTCAAGTGTTGAAGAAATAGGGAAATTTCTAAAGAATGAAGTTCTATTGTTAACTATTTCGCCAAGGGTTGTCAGATCTTCGGAAACAATTATAAGAGTAGTGGGTAGTGTTGTCGTACGTAAGGTATCATAATCCGTTGTTGGTTTGGTGTAAAATTTAGGATAGTCTTCTGAGATCGGATAAGTGAATCCATCTTCCGTTGTTTGATCTAGGAAAGTAGTTTGAAAGGCTTCAGTTGGATCTGTGTTGAATTCGTCAGAGTAGGTACTAGCATCAGCATTCGTGGGAATCGGTTCAGTAGTATAGCTTCCATAAAAAAGATTTTCATTCAAAGTTGAGGGATTCTCACTGGTTACAATAATCTGAATTTTATCTGCCCTGGCCTTTGGAGTTGTAGACCTTGCAAAGTATCTCGATCGAAGTACCTTTTGTTCTTGGTCTCTATACCCCTCGGTGGAAGTAGATCTTTCCTCTACAGGACGAAGTTTTCGAATTATTTTTTTCCTTCTCTGATTACGCTTCTCATCCTCAGTTGCTGCAGTACTCGTATCTATTCCGGGTCTTCTTCTTCTTATCAATAAGAGCCTTTTTCTTGGACTTGGAGGTTCTGTTGTTGAAGAAAGTAACAGCTCATTAGTAGATGTAAATTTCCTGCCAAAGTTTCTAGATTTTACAGGCTCTGTGGTAATTGAAGGAAAGGTGACAGTATTTACACCAAGATCTGTGGAGTAATTAGGATCTATCGAGTTTAATCCAGTCCATCCTGTCGTGTCTTCCTTGTCCTGAGTAGTCTTTAAATATGATCTAGTTGTCTTTGCAAAATTGTAAGTGGAAGAAGGAGCGAAAAATGTTTCTTCCTCTAACCTAGGAGTTGATGTCGTTTCACTTTGGTCATGAATAGAAGCCTGAGTTGTCGAATCTTCAAATCTCGAACGTTGACGTGTCCTTGCACGTGATCCGAAACTCTCTGATTCTTTGAATACTCTAATGTTTGTAATTTGTGCCGCTTCATCGAAACTTTTTGAAGGTCGTCTAGATCTCCCAACTGTTTGACTTCTCTGAGGGACTTCCTGATATATCCTGATAATTGGACTATCATCCAGCTCGTTTCTGGATCCACGTCCAATATTTGACTTCGAAGTAGGTCGTCTGCTTCTTCTCGATGGCTGAGCAGTGGCATCAATTGGGGGAATGGTTGTAACTTTGATTCGTCTTCTAGATAACGAATTTGACGAAATATCTTCAACAGCAGGTGCAGCAGTTGGTCGAGCATATCTACTAGATCCTCGGCTTCTACTCCTGGGTCTACTAACTTGGGTCGTTAATTCCTGATCCTCTGTGTCATCGTTGAATCTTTCGGAAAATACGCGACTCGAAGATTCCGTCGTGGCTCTTGACCTTGCGCGACCTCGTGTTTGGTATGTGTTCGTTGACCGTGCAAAGTTTTTGGACGTTGTACTCACCTTGGACCTCGACGTCACTGTTGCTAAAGTAGACAATGGAGTCGTGGAATCCAAAAGTGAAGAGGTCTGGGTCGCACTTGGTCTGGGCCTACCACGCGTGAACCCGAAAGGTCTAGGTTGGGAAACAGCGGCAATGGTTTCTTTTGTCGTATACTCCGTCGAAATTCTCGGAGGGCTAGTGGAGGGTGAAGTTGTCAAGAGGATTTCGGTTGCTGAATCATCGACGAGCTTCACACTGGAGTATGAGCTTCTCGTGGGATTAGTTGTTTTTGTGCTGGGTGTGAGCTCTTCCTTAAGTGTAATATATTGAGTTGTGGGGTTTTCTGTGGTGGTAGTGGTGGTAGAAGTGGTTGTTAGTGGGGACGTAGGCATAGACGAGGATGATGATGAACTCTGTGAATATGTCATTGATACGGTGTAAGGAATGTCGGAACTTCCGTGTGCGGATTTGGTTGTGTCCTTGAGAGAAGTGTTCTGAGTTTGAGTTGTTACTTCAAGATTCATTACAGCTTCTTGATCCTCACGATTATTCTCTTGCTTCTCGGTTGTGCTTCTGAAACGATGGATGCTGGTGTACCTGTAATCAGAGTTGGGCTTGTTTCGTTGAATTGTATTTATTAAAAGAATATTCGTCGACTTTAGATTAGGAGGATAATAAACCTAGATTTTGATGTGGAAGGTTCATCCACGTGTTTGTTTGGAAAGACTGTTCTCTTGGAAGATGGACCTAATTCGGTTGGACTCTGAACTTCGTCAGCTTCATCGACGTTTGTTGAGTTTCTGAAATTACCAGTAATAAGGATGTGTTTGATAGGAAGAAAAATATAAAATATTAGAATTCTTCTTTTTCTTCTTTGCTAAGTTCGTAGATCATGTAAATAAATTGCAGATTTTAAGTTTTTTAAGTTACCTAGTAGGTATAAAAGGAAAACGACGATGAGTAGGTCTTTCTTCCACTATATCTTCTTCCTTTACGTTCACATCATTATCGTATTTGCTGAAAATAAAAATAAGTTTTATTATAAGCTATTTCACGTAGTCAATTTTTAAATATTGATTTAGTTAATGAAATACCTTGTAGTAGTAGGACGGTGGCGTCTAATATTGACATAACTAGGTGTTACTCGTGGCAAAAGTGATTTCTCATCAGGCGGATTGCTGATGCTTCTCTCTTCTGATGAAGCCACATCTGTGTTGTCATCACTCTCTTCTTCATCCTCGCTCTCGTCGATTCTTTCGGATGGGGATGATCTAGTCGAAAAAGAATTTCAGTTTCATTAGAAGAGAATATTACACCTAGTATTTTTAATCTATAAAATTGTAATTCTTCTATTGTACCTTGATCTTTCTATCGTCGTATACTGAGGCTTATGGGTCCTTCTAAGACTCTTAACTTCTGGAAGATCATCAAGACCATCAAACTGTGCTCTCCCAGGTCCATTTGTATATCCACTCCCTTGTCTCTTATTTCCTTCCTTTCCTTCATTATTTTTGTTTTCCGGAGGCTTTGAAGAAGATGTCCCAAAAAACCTAGAACCAACTTTCGGAGTTTGTCGGTTCAAGACACGTTCGTACAAACTACGACTTATGGTAGCTGGAGTCACCTGTCCGGTTCCGACAGTTGTGATAGCTTGTCCTGCTGGATGCTTCCCTTGAAGAAGAAGCTGTTTCTCAAGATGCTCGATTCCTCCTGCTTTCTTAATCAAGTCAATTAGTTCCTTGATCACTCTAGGGTCTTCCTCTTCATCTAGGTCTAGAGTTTTTTCAGAAGCCTCTTGATATTTTTGAGTTGGTCGTGTAGTGGTAGTTGTTGAAAGTGGTGTAGTTGTTGAAGGCAATGTAGTCGAACTAGGCCTATTTCTATTAATTGTCTTGTAGAGAAGTGGTTTTGCAGTTGGTTTTGGCGCTTCTTCCTCCTCTTCATCATCCTCATCCTCATACTCATACTCTTCCTCAGGATCAGGTTTTTCAGTTGTTGTACGACGAGTTGTAGTTCGAGTAGTAGCTGCTGTAGTTGGAGCTTTGGTTGTTGTTGCCTCATCCCCAGATTTCACTTTCGGACAAACAACATTGCGAGGATAATCGCAAGAGTCTGCTGCCTTGTTGAAAACCAACCCTGATAAATAAAAACAGTGTAAGTATTTATTCTTGATTAGTTTCAGTTTTAAACGAATCTTTCTTTTAATTGTACGTGCTACCTTACCTGAAGGACATGTAAACTGATGACCTACGATTCCAAGGCCACTAGGTCCACTATCAAGACACCAGAAGTACTTCTTGCAATCCCTTGGATGTGAGAAGAATCCTTCATCTTCGCATTTGAAGTCTAAACATTATTATTAGGTTTAAAGTTTACTTACAATTTTAAATTTTTAAGAATTTCGGACTAATATATTAGAAGCTTACCACTGCCTGGATCAGGAGTAGTAGGTGGTTGTGGGGTTGTAGATGTGTTACTGAGTGATTCTTCACCATTCGAATCTTCAGCTGGTTCATCATCTCGATTCTTCTGCTTCCTACGACTACTACTTTCGGTAGAACGACTCCTTGGTCGGTGTTTGCTGCTAAGTCTCGATCTTGCAGGTTTTTCACTGACCTTCAGAGTATTTCGATTATCTTCTTCTTCCTCTTCATCTGAAACTGCAGTTTCTTCCCCATCTTCAGCTTCTGTGGCTCTGACATTAGGTCTATTCTTTGGTTTTGAAGAACCTAATCTTCTTCTAGTGGCAGGTTCAGTTGTGGTCGAACGTCTATTAGAAGTTGCATACTGCCTACCCGGTGAGTTGCTTTTACTCGACTGGATTCTGGGTGGTTTCCTCAGAGAAGGTTGTTCTTTGACCTCTTGATGTTTACTGCAAATTAATTAAAAAATTTAACATTTTTCAGTCGTATTATCGAATTATATTTTATGTTAGTGACTTAGAAATTACAGGAAGGACTTACGAATTGCCAGAAAGAAGAGCTTCTTTTGCAGCTTCGATCAAAGGGTAAGGGCGGCCATGACATTTTCCTCTGAAATCATCATTGTCAATCGACCAAAACATGATTCCTCCAAGATTTTTCTCATTCACGTACTGTGCTTTTGCTCGAACAATAGCCTCATCATCATAACCAACCCACTGGTTTTCTTTGAAAGCATATGGACCCATAGCTGCTGGGTTTGGCTGAACCACCTCCCAATCACCTTTTTCTACACTTTCGCAAATCTGGAAAAACAATCGTCAATTGGAAAATTAAGTTAAAGATTAAGAAATAGTTTGAAAGTAAAAAGTAATGCAGGTTTAATATTAACCTCGTAATAGGCTAAGTATCCTTTCTCTCTAGTTGCATCTCCTTCGATTCCCGGTCCATCAGCTGGAGAACCAATATCAGTTGAATCTTCATTAAAGAGGGTATAAGACCTGCCATAAGTTGGTATACCCAGTACAATCTTTTCTGAACTTGCTCCTGCTTTTATGAGATGGTTAATGGTGTATTCCTAAAGATTAGAGAAAAATGATAACGATCCTGCTTTCTTAACAGTTTTAGATACTTTGTTCTCTAACATCTTATGTGAATAGAAATACTAATTAGTTGTATTCCAGGAAAATGGAAGCCACTTACAATCGTTAATTCCGTGTCATAGTTATACTCATTATCTTCTTCGAGAGGATAGAGAGGAGCGTGATGATTAACTGCAGGTTCGAAGGCTGAGTGATAGTCGTACGACAACAAATTGATAAAGTCAAGATTCTCATTCAAACGCGGAACATCATAACCTTTATCGATGTATTCTATACCGGCTGGCATCGCCAGAGTTAACAATAATCTCGGTCGTCCTGTCTTTAAGGATTCTCTGTCGAATTGTGCTCGAAGTTCCTTTGAGAGAGAATGTGAATCGTTTATTTATTTTTTATTTTTTTTCATATCAAGATTTATTGAGACAAAAAGAAAAATCTGTATGGATAAATAATGTTTTGTACTCGGAGAGAAGGTTGCATTAAATTCGAGGCATAATAAGGCTATCAATAAAGAAAGTACCTCGACAAGAGTCGCGTAGTTCTCTTTGTCACGAGGTTTGCCTCCATCTCTGAATGCAGGATACTCCCAGTCAAGGTCAAGGCCATCAAAGTGATTTTGTCGCAAAAACTTGACGCAGTTTTTCACGAATTCTTTCCTTCTGTGGGCGTCAGCCACCATAGGAGAAAACCTGCTGGATCCTTCATTCCAGCCTCCGATAGCCAGAAGTGTCTTCAGATTCTTGTTGTATGTTTTGAGTCCAGTGAACTTTGCGTAACCACCTTGAGGGTAAATGTAGAAATGTGAAATGTCATATGGAACAGGTATACGTATTTTTTCACATTGATTTAATATTCTATCAAGTTCTACAGAGCCACGAATGAAAATACTTTCTAAAGGTTATTTTACATGAGCCATGAAATGCAACCGGAATTTCTATTTATTGTAATTTATTGTAATTCTTGCGTATGGATTTTAAAAATTTTAAAGAAGGGTTTTGCTGGCTGTCGAGTAATGAAGTTTTAATTATGAAACAAATCAGTGCTTAAGTATAATCCTTCCTAAACATTTTTGTGAAATTACAAATAAGGAGAAAAGTATTAGAAAAGTTTAATTTTATGCTAAAAAGAAGGCTGACAAAATATTTGATCTCAAAAGGAATTCATGAAAGAGGCCAGTACTGTTAAAATATTTTTGCACAGCAAGATGGTTCTTGAACTTTTTTAGAAATGAATTAGGACTCGTAAAAATTTCAAAAAAATACTTTTTTTCTTTAAATAATTCGAATCACGAAATCTCGCATACAATGTTCTCGGAATTTTGTGAATGAAAATTTCCAAACAAGAAATTTTATTTCAAGATAAAATTTGTTTATAAATAACACTAAATAATCTGTAAACTTTATTACAACTTTTAAAGAGATAAGAAACAAGAATTTTTTGTGGATGTTACATTTGAAAAGATTAATTTTAACTTTTAAGGATTTCAAAATATGTATATTTTCAAATAGAACGTACACGATTTTAAACGAAAAATCTTCAGGTGGACAAGATTAAAAATTGTAGAAAAAATTCAAGAAGTTTGAACGATATTCAGTAATTTTAAAAAAAGTAATAAATAATTTGAAGAATTTTTAAAGTTTTCAAGAAATAAGAAAAAAATTTCTTAAGAATTTTAGAAAATTTTTAAATGCTATTTATTTTCAAAAATTCGTTTTAAGATAATATTTCAAATTTGTTCAATATTAGAAAAAACTCGATACATTTTAAAAGAAATACTGAAGGTTTTGTTAATATTAAAAAGAAATTTACTATTAACTTTTTTTTTAAATGAAGCACAAATTTTCTTACACTCGATGGCAAAATTTCAAATTATTTTTTTTATTTGAAAAATTAATTTTTAAGGAATATTTGTTAAGATATAAAAAAAATTTCATGTAATTTCTTAAAAGTTCGAAAAAAAATGTAAAAGATTTCAAAAAGAAGGTTTAAATTTTGCAAGATTACAAAATGAAATAAAAAATTCGACTAAGTTTGAGAGATATTTATAAGTTTCTTAAAGATTTAAAAATAATTTAAAACACGAAAAGATTGATAAAATTATTTAAAAATTTAAAACAAATGTAGATTTTTAAAAGTTTTGAACAAAAAGTTTGGAATGTTTTTAAAGAATTTTTAATGGTTTCAAAAGTATCACATTTTTTTTGATATTTAATTTTCAAAATATGTATTTACGATTTGTATAAGTTTAGAAGAGATTAAGAAGACTTAAAAAGTAAAAATGATTTTTGAAAATTTCCCAAATATTTTTTAATTTCTTCTAAGATTCTAAAAGTCTGAAATATTTTTTTACATACTCGAATTTTTCATAATATTATAAAATTCTGTAAAATAAAACATTATTATTTAAACATTTCTGGATTCTTTTTTTTGATACATTTTAAATCATCAAAATCTCCTTTAATTTTCTCGATAATCCAATTAAACTTATATTTATATAGCTTTCTGATTTTAAATTTTAACAAATGAATAGTTATTAGACAGTTTTTTTATTTGAAAATTGTTATATACTTATAAATAGATACTTATAAACAATTTTTTTAAATTCTTAAACTTTTAGGAGTCTTAGAAAATTTAAAATGATTATATTCAAAAATTCATTTTAGGAATGTTTTTTTTCGATTTTAAGAAAAACATTTTTTTTAAATTCTCCAGAAAAATGGTCATTTTTTATACTTTTTATTATTGAAAAATTAAATTTTAAGGATCATTTAAAAAGATTTCACAAAATTTGAAGAAGTTTCCTAAAAGTTCGAAAAAAGTGTAGAAAATTTAAAAGAGAAGCTTTAAATTTTACAAGATATCAAAATTAAATCAAAAATTCGAGTACGTTTAGGAGATATTTATAAGATTTGTAAAGATTAAAAAATAATTTAAAACATGAAAAGTTGTACAAAACATTTAAAACAAAAGTAGATTCGTAAAACTTTCGAACAACAAATTTTAGAAGTTTTTTAACTTACTCAAATTTTTTCTAATATTTTGTAAAATCCCGCGAAATAAAAACTTATTCTTTAAAAACTTCTGGATTCTTTTTGGACACACCTGAAATCTCAAAAAACCTCCTTAATTTCTTCAAGAACCCGAGAAAAATTATCTTTATGTAGCTTTATAAACAAACAGATCTCAGAATCCAATTCAAAATTTAAGCAAATAAATATCTATTAGACAGTCTTACTTTTTATTAAAAACTTTTTTTCCTAAGTGGAAAATTTAAATTAAATTTTTTTTATTTTTATTAATTATTTCAAATTTTAATTATTTAGTGCAAATGCTACATAATTTACACGGACAAAGTGGAAGCTTTTTACACTTTTCAACTAAAATTTTTTTTATTAAATGCCATTAATCTTCAAAATAATATTACTTTCAGCAATTTTAGATCATTAACATAACAAATTTCTTTAAACTAAACAGTTTCTGAGTTCGAAGTCCAATATTTTGTTTTTAAGTCGTTTCCAGTTAATTGTTATTTATACATTAAATTTATATTTTTCTTATAATTCAAAATTTTTTATATTTCCAAAATTAAAACTGCAACATTCGAAGTTTAAATTTAGCAATCTGAAATTAACTATTTCAGATTTTATATTTCAAGCAGTTCAGATTTAAATTGTTTAATTTAAAAGGTTTGATTCAATTCCTTTTTTTTAATTAAGAATTTTAAAATTTAATGTATTTTATATATAATAATAATTCTAATAAATAAAAAATAGTATATTATGAATCAAAAGGATGCCCTTCATATTTTTTTGACTAGAATGATGTTTTCAGCACGAGTGACAGGCGAGGGCGGCGCAGGCGGCCGAGCCGAGAACGAGTGTTGAAAACATCATTCGTGTCAAAAAAAAAGTGGCATCCTCATGTTGCATACGATAGTTTTTATTCCCAATGCACGATTTGATCGTTTCTCGAAAAAATATTATTCATAATAGATAGTAAAATAACGGTAAAAACTCAAAAAACGACTAAAAACAATAAAATATCTTACAAAAAACGAAGTGT
>JAAAKG020209699.1:0-22695 GCA_010014905.2 Druon quercuslanigerum | reverse complement strand
CTCCCTACCGAGTGAGTCACGCCTACCCCGAAAGGGAAACGGCTTAATGGTGTAATAATAATAATAATAATAAAATGAGTTAACATTATTGGTCTCTACTTTTTAAAAACCTTAAGGTATTTTAAATCTTTTCAAAAATATTCAAATTACTCAAAACTTTTTAAAAAACGTTAAAATTGTTTGAAATTTTTTTAAAATACCTGAAACTATTCCATATTCCTTGAAATTACTTTAAATTATTGAACTTCATTGAAAATAACTCAAGGTATTTAGAATTCCTCAAAACCTTTGTAAATTCCTTGAAACTTAGTAAAACTCATAATATACCATAGACTTTTTTAAAACGCTTGAAATTACTTGAAAATATGAAACTATAAAAAAGACTTAAGATTTATTAAATCATTAAAAAATATTTTCAAATGTCGCAGACTTTTTAAACCTTGTACAAATTCCTTCGAATTTTGTAAAACACCGTGAACTATTTTGAATCGCTTAAAACTACTGAAAATGGTGGAACTGTAACTACTTAAGGTAGTTACAATCCTTTACAATTTATTTATTACAGTCCTTTAAAATTTTCTAACATTCTCCGAAACATTTCAAAACTCTTAAAAATTCCTTGGAATTTCTTCAAATGTGCTCAACTATTTTAAATCCCTTGAAATTACTTAAAATTAATGAGCATTTTTAAAATAACCCTTAGCATATTTTAAGTCCATTAAAATTGGTTAAAATTCCTTTTTAATACTCTTTTCAATACTTTTCAATATTCTTCAAAATTTGTTGTAATTTGTTAAAACACTGTCAACTATTTTAAATCCCTTGTAATGAGTTAAAATTATTGAACTCTAGTTTTTTAAAAACCTAACGGAATTTTTCAAAATACCATAAACTAATTCATATTTCTTGAAAATACTTTAAATGATTCAACTTTATTAATGATACCTTAAGGTATTTTGAATTTTTTAAAATGGTTGAAATTCCTTGAAACTTTTCAAAACATTTTCAAACCCCCTTAAATTACTTAAAATTATTGAACTCTAATAAAAAAACTTAAAGTAGATACAATCCTTTACAATTTTCTACCATTCTCCGAAACATTGCAAAAATCTTAAAAATTCCTTGGAATTTTATGAAATAGCCGATACTATTTCAAATCACTTTAAATTATTAAAAATTTTAAACCCTTCAAAATTGGTTAAAATTCCTCAAAACTTTTTAAGACTCTTTAAAATTCCTTGTAATTTGTTAAAATACTTTAAAATATTTTGAATCTCTTGAAATGAGTTAAAATTATTGAACTCTACTTTTTAAAAAACCAGAGCATCGGTGGCTCAGTGGTTAGACGCTCGGACTTCACCTCAGAGGTCCGGGGTTCGATCCATGAGCCGGTACCTCTGGAAATTTTTCTATGTACCTTTACCGAGGTCCTGGTGGTTCGGAACCCACCTTAAGCTGTAGGTCCCCCTCCCACCACCAAAAAGGGTGTGGGAGGTGTATTAAGGAATAGGAAGAGGGTGAATGAAAAATGTAAACCCTTAGGGGACACATTAGAAGCTTCCACTAACTACTACTTTTAAAAAAACCTAAATGTATTTTAAATCTTTTGAAAAATATTCAAATTCCTAGAAACTTTTTAAAAATCTTAAAAATTCTTTGGAATTGTTAAAAATACCCTAAACTAATTCATGTCCCTTAAAATTACTTAAAATTTTGAACACTTTTAAAATAACTCTTAGCATATTTTAAATCCTTCAAAATTTCTTGTAATTTTTAAAATACTTGAAATGAGTTAAAATTATTCAATTCTATTTTTTTTAATAAAGGTCTTTTAAATCTTTTAAAAAATATATTTAAATTCTTAGAAACTTTCTAAAAATCTTAAAAATTCGTTGGAATTTTTTTAAAATTCCCTAAACTGTTTTATATCCCTTTAACATAGTTAAAATCTTTTGAAATTCCTTTAAACTTTTGAAAACCTTTTCAAATCTCTTGAAAATTACTTAAAATTATTGAATTCTATATTGTTTTAAACTAAAGGTATTTTAAATCCTTAAAAAAATTTCAAATTCTCCGAAACTTTTTGCGACTCCCAAAATTTCTTGGAATTTTATTAAATACCATAAATTACTTCAAATCTTTTGAAATTACTTAAAAATAATAAATTCTATTAAAAATCGCTTGAGGAATTTTAAATCTTTTAAAATGTATTCATATTCCCTGAAACTTAAAAATTTATTAAGTCTTAAAAACTCTTTGGATTACTTAAAATATCCTAAACTTTTTTAAATCCCGTCAAATTATTAAAAATTATTGAACTCTATTAAACACCCCTGAAGGTATTTTAAATCCTTTGAACATTTTTAAAATTCCTAGAATCTTTTAAAGACTCATAAAAATTGCTTTGAATTTGTAATAAAATATCCAAAACTTATTCAAATACCTTGAAATTACTTTTATTATTGATATCTTAAAAAGAACTGAACTTATTTCAAATCCTTCGAAAATTTTTAAAACTCCTAGCAACTTTTATGGAATTTTACAAATTCCTTGCAATTTGTAATAACATACCAAAAACTTTTTTAAATGCCTTAAAATTATTTAAAAATGTTGAACTCTATCTAAAAAATCTGAAAGTATATTAAATCCTTTGGAAATTTTTGTAATTCCTAGAAATTTTTTAAGAATCTTAAAAGTTCCTTGGAATTTTTTTTAATACCCTAACTATTTAACTTCCCTTGGAATTGTTAATTTTAAGAAACTGCAAAGAATTTTTAAGAGTTTTAAACATTTTCAGGGAATTTAAACAAATTTGAAACTATTGAAAATTCCTTAAGGAGGTTTTAATAGAATTCAATAATTTTAAGTAATTTCAAAAGATTTGAAATAGTTTATGGGATTTAATAAAATTCCAAGGAATTTTAAAGAGTCTTAAAAAATTTCGGTAAAATTAAAAAAATTCTAAAGGATTTAAAAAACCTTAAGGGTTTTTAATAGCGCTCAATTTTATAGAAATATTTTAGAAAACTGTTCAAAATTCCTTGGCAGTTCTTTAAACAATCTTAACTCTTTCAAATTCCTTGAAATTACTTTAAAAATTTTGAACTCCATTAAAAATACATTAAGGTACTTAAAATCCTTATAAAATTTTTAATTTGCCGAAACTTTTTAGGACCCTTAAAAATTCCATAAAATTTTATTAAATACCATAAACTATTTCAAATCTCTTAAAATTACTTGAAATTATTGAACTTTATTAAAAATACGTTGCCAAGTTTTCTCTAGAAAAAATGGAATTTTCTGGATAAAAATTATTTCTCTAAAAAATAGTTAAATCCTCAACGAAAGAGAGATTTTAAAAAACACCCTAACATATTTTAAATCCTTTGGAATCTTGTAGAATCAACGAAAAATTTTAAAATATTTAAAAATGCTTTGGGGTTTTTTTAAATATCGTATAAAATGTTTCAAATGATTTGAAATTAATTTAAAATACTGAAACTGTTTGAAATCCCCTGAAATTTTTCAAATCCCTTAAAAATACCTTGGGATATTTTATAATAAGCTATAAAACTTTTCAAATCCTTTGCAATCAATTTGAATGACTAAAGTCTTTTTAAAATACTTTAAAGATTCTAATAACTTAAATTTTTTTTAATTTCTTAAAACTTTTTAAGACTCTCAACATTTCCTTGGAATTTTTTAAGTACACAAACATTTTGTAAGTTTCTTTAAAATCCCTTAAAACTTTTTAAAATATTTAAAAACTCTTAAAGGGTTTAAAAGCATTCTGAAATATTTGAAATCCTTTGAAATATTTTAAAATCCTCTTGAACTTTTTAAATTTTTTAAAAATGCCTTGTGATCTTTTAAAAAATCGTGAAATATTAAGACCTTTTAAGAATCCCTTAAAATTATTGAAATCCATTAAAAATACCATAACATATTTCAAATTCTTAAAAATCTTCTGTAGTTTTCTCAAACTTTTTTAACCTTTTAAAAATTACTTGAATTTAAAAAAAAAGGTAAAATCCTTTGAAATCCTATGAGATCCTTTACTATCTTCTGCAATTTCCACAAATATTTTTAATCTCTTGAAAATGCTATAGTATTTTCCAAATTCTTTGAAATCAATTCAAAATACTGAAATCTTTTTAAATCGCCTGAAATTGTTTAAATCTCTCAGAAATACTTTGGGATATTTCAAAATACCCCATAAAATATTTCAACTCCTTTGAAATCAATTAAAATTACAAAAATTTTCTAAAAATACCTCAACATATTTTTAATCAATGTTTATGGGTTTTCTTAATAACTATCACGGTTATTAAACGATATTATAGTTCACTGAAACGCAAACCACAAGTAAAAAAAATTTTTTTTTAAAAAAGTTGATAACATTGTTTTATAACAATAAGAAATGTGTTTATTTTTGTTTTCGAATTTTTTTATATAACTTAAAATTGGATTCAAAACGAAAAAATAAGTTTACTGTCCAAAATCCTTTGTAAATCACCTACCATGGCTTAAAACAATACAATTGTTAGTCACAAATTATTTATTAATAATTCTTTTTATTAAAGCAATAATTTCAAAAATTTTACAGCTTTTTGCAACTGTATTTTTAAATAAATTAAATAAAATTATTTTGAAATCGGTTGACAATTGTAGACACAATTTATTTTTAATACATGCTACACTTTGTGCAGCTTCATTCTTTCTTCGTCAGGAATTATTCCTAAACCGTTTTGATATGCTAATCAAGACCTAATTAGTTAAAGATTTAATTAAAATAACAAAAATCAAACAATATGAAAAACCTTATTTTTGATCAAAATTCAGTTGTACAGTTTCTTTATCAGGAAGACAGTAGTGTTTCTTCATCAGGAATTATTCCTAAACCGCTTTGGATATGCTCATCAAGTCCTAGTTATCTCTAGATTTAATTAAAATTTTAAATAATGCTTAGCATAGTTAATCCGCCTTTTTCTAACAAACCAAACTATATAAATATTTTTTTCTAAAAACTGCGGTTGTTGTCATTTTTCATCAAGATAACAGTGCTTTCCTACTACTTTTCTTTTTAATTTATGATACCATTGACACTATTGTTACATCCTGAAGGAAACAACTTATTAGTCAAAAATAATAATAAATTTAAAAAGGCTTTCTTTTTTTTTGAACGAAATCTAGTACTTCAAAACAAGGATCAGAATAGCCACAAAGATCCAGGTAATTACACAAATATTGTACAAACAAATGGCAATGCAATTGAATACAGATTATTTAATTTTATCAAATTTAAGAAATTATATATTGAAAGAAAGATATATGATATCAATTTAGAGAAAGATTACTTTTTTTTATTTATTTCGATTTATCTCTACTCGAATTTATTCTAGTTGATTTTATTTAAATTTGGTAAGCACAGGATACGTGAAACTCCTCATCTCGAACTTCATCTTGATATAAAGAAGACCTTAATTACGAGTTTTAAGGAAATTAAATATTATGGGATATTAACTTTTTATTTTGAATTGTCGGTTTCATATTCCTATTTTGCACGTATACATCCTTTGAACTAGGGGAAAAACTGGTTTGTGGATTTAGTGGTTGATTTTTGAATAGGTTCCTCTCGAAAACTGGTTTTGACAGGTCTGTTCGATTTTGCTCTTGGACGGTTGGTAAAGGTACAATTAGTACAGGTGTTTAGTGTTCAACAGGTAGGTTCAATTCTCCTGCTAGTTGACCGTAGTAGTTGACAATCCTCAGTATTGTCAAAAAAATTTTATAGGTGGGACTTTTCTTAAAGCAGAATAGATATGCAAATCGACTACAGTTGGATTCAGTTTCTGAAGCAGAACACTAAACTGATTTTTATTTTATGAATGGTTTAATCATAGCCACTGATAATTGATTTCAAAACGCTAAAGTCTATCTCATATTTAAAATTTAAATATGATGCCAAATTTAATGATCATGTTGATGTCCGTGATGATCGTTGACAATCCTGAGGATGTCAAAGGATTTTCATGGGTGCTGTTAAGTTCTTTAAAGAGAAGTAGAAATTCAACTATGATTGGCATTTTATGACAATCATTGGTAATTTGTTCCAAGTGGCTGGAGCCTGTCTAATGTTTAATATTTAAATTTAATGAAAAATAGAGATCCTTTTGATATCCGTGATGTTGGTTAACAATTGTCAGGATGTCCAAAGATTTGTATATATGCGGTTCATTTTCTTTAAAGGGAAGTAAAAACTAATATCGACTTCAGTTCGATTAAGGTTGTGAAGAACAACTCTAAACTGATTTTAATTCTACGATTGGGATTTGATGACGACCACTGGAAATTGGTTAAAAATGATTTGACTCTATCTGATATTTAATATTTGAATTTTATGAAAAATTAAATCATCCTTCCGGCATCTATGATGATTTCTAAAAATCATTAGGAATGTCAAAAGGTTTTTATAGGTGAAAATTTCTTTAAAATGGAGTAGAAATTAAAATCGACTACAGTTCGAATTTGGGAAGCACCACACTAAGCTGATTTTGATTTTATTATTATCATTTAATGAGGACCGCTGGGAATTGGTTCCGACTGATTGGAAGCTGTCTAATATTTGATATTCAAATTCGAAAAAAATAAAATGATCCTTTCGATGTCCTTGATGACGGTTGACAATCATCAGGATTGTCTAAAGATTTTTACGGATGGGCTTTTCACATTTGTGAAGGGTAGTAGACATTCAAATCGACTTTATTTCGATTAAATTTCCGAAGAAAAACACTAAAATGTTTTTACTTTTATGGTTGGGATTTGATGACAACCACATGAAATTGGTTTTGAATAACCAGAGTTTATCTAGTAAATATTTGTCATTCGAAGTTGATGAAAAATTGAATGATCGTTTCGATGTCAGTGATGATGGTTCACGATCTTTAGAATGTCAAGGATTTTTATGGTTGGGGCTTTCTCTTTCTATAAAGAAAATAAGATTAAAAATTAGTATTTACTTTTAAAAAAATAGTTCAAAATGACTGGATATCTAATATTTAATATTTAAAAATAGAATATTCAATTGAAAAAATAGAATGATCCTTATGATATCCGCCAAGATGATTAACAATCTTTAGGATGTCATATGATTTGTATGGCTATTTTTCATTTTCTATAAAGCTAAGTAAAAATTCAAATGGACTTCTGATTAAGTTTCTAAAACACAACAATAAACTGATTTCAATATTATGATTAGGATTTGATGCCAAACACTAGTAATTGGTTCCGAATGACTGGAATCTGTCTAATATTTAATGTCTGCATTCGATGGAAAATCGAATGTTCCTTTTGATATCCTTGATGATGGTTAAAAATTCTCAGGAATGTCTAAAGATTTTTACAGGTGGGCTGTTCTCTTTCTAAAAGGAGAAGTAGAAGTGCGAATAAATTTTTGAAGCACAATACTAAAACTAGAATGATCCTTTCAATATCCACCATCAGGGTAGACAATCTTCAGGATTGTCTATAGATTTTTACTGATGGACTTTTTTTAATAAGCAGTAGATATTGAAATTGACTTCAGTTCGATTGCATTTCTGAAGCACAACACTAAACTGATTTTAATTCCATGATTCAGATTTGATAATAACAACTTAGGAATTGATTTTAAATAGCTGAAGTCTATATAAAACTTAATGTTTGAATTCAATCGAAAATAGAATGATCCTTTTAATATCCATGATCAAAGCTGACAATCCTCAGGATATCAAAAGATTTTTATAGATGGAACTTTCTTTAAAAGGGAGTAAAATTCAAATCGACTTTATTTTTATTAAAGTTCTGAAGCACAGCACTAAACTAATTTTACGTTTACGAATCGGGTTTTATGTCAATCACTGGTAATTTGTTCCAAATGACTAGAGTCTATTTTATATTTGATATTTGAATTTGGTGAAAAATATAACGATCCTTTTGATGTCCGTGATGATGGTGGACAATACTTAGTATTTCAGTGGGATTTTAGGAGTGTTGTTCTTTCCTTTAAAAGTAAGAAGAAATTCAAATCGACTTCAGTTCGATACAATTTATAAAGCAGAACCTAAACTGATTTTATTTTTATGATTGGGATTTGATGACGATCCCTGGGATTTGGTTCAAAATGACTGGAGTCTATCTAATATTTAATATCTGAATAGAATAAAAAGTAGAATGATCCTTTTGATATCCATTATGATGGTTGACAATCCTCAGGAATGTAGCAACATTTTCACTAGTGAACTGTTTTCCTTCTATAGAGGGATGTAAAAGTTCGATTACATTTCTGAAGCACAACACTAAACTGATTTTACTTTAATGACTGGGATTTGATGAAATCCAAAGTGGTTCCAAATTACTGCAAATTTTAATGATCCTTTCGAAGTCCGTGATGATGGTAGACAATCCGTATGATACTAAGGGATTTTTATGGGTCGCGCTCTTTTCTTTGAAGGGAAATAGAAACTCAAATAGATTTTAATTTTATTAATTTTCTGAAGCACGACACTAAACTGATTGTAATTTGATGATGAGGATTTGATGACGACCCAATATTTGATAAAACTATAATATTTGACCAAATTTGATATTTGAATCGATTGAAAAATAGAATAATTTTTTTGACATCCATGCTAATGGTTAACAATCCTTAGGATGAAAAGATCATTGTCGACTTCAGTTCGATTGAAATTCTGAAGCACAACACTAAACCCATTTTAATTTTTATAATTGGGATTTGATGACGACTACTTGGAATTACTTTCACACGACTGGAGTCATCTAATATTTTTTATATTTGAATTAAATGAAAAGTAGAATGATCATTTCGGTCTCCGTGATGATGGTTAACAATCCTCAGGATTGTCAAAATATTTGTATGAGTACTGTTTATTTTCTCTAAAGGAGAGTAGAAATTCCAATCGACATCATTTCGGTTGAAAGTCTGAATGATTGGGATTTGATAACAACCACTGTTAATTAGTTCCAAATGACTGGATTTGATCTAATATTTGATTTCTGAATTCCATGTAAACTAGAAATCCTTTTGATGTACGTGATGATGGATGACAATCCTCAGGATTTTAGAAGGATTTTATGGGTGTTGCTATTTTCTCTAAAGGTACAAAGAAATTCAAATCGACTTCAGTTCGAAAGAATTTCTAAAGCAGGACACTAAACTGATTTTACTTTAGTGACTTGGATTTGATGAAGTTCACTGGAAAATGGTTCCCAACGACTGCAGTCATCTAACATTTGATATCTGAATTGAATGCAAATTTCAACGATCCTTTTGACGTCCGTGATTATGGTCGACAATCCTTATGATCCTAAGGGATTTTTATGGGTGGCGTTCTTTTCTTTAAAGGGAAGTAGCAACTTAACTCGACTTTAATTTTTTTGATTTTCTGAAGCACAACACTAAACTGATTGTAATTTGATGATAAGGATTTGATGACGACCTAATATTTGATTAAATTATAATGTTTGACCCAATTTGATATTTGAATCGATTGAAAAGTACCATTATTCTTTTGACATTCATGCTGATGGCTGACAATCCTTAGGATGACAAGATGATTGTTAATGGTGTTGTTCCGTTCGTTAAAGGGAAGTAGAAGTTCAAATCGACTTCAGTTTGACTGATGTTCTGAGGCACATCACTAAACCGATTTTAATTTTATAATTGGGATTTCATAAAGACCACTTGGAATTGCTTTGACATGACTGGTGTTATCTAATATTTGATATTTGAGTTTGGTTTGTCAAAAGATTTGTATGGCTACTGTTCATTTTCTCTAAAGGAGAGTAGAAATTCCAATCGACATCATTTCGATTCAAATTCTGAAACACAACACTCAACTGATTTTGACTTTATGATTGGGATTTGATGACAACCAATGGTAATAAGTTCCAAACGACTGTATTTCATCTAATAATTGATATTTGAATTTTATGTAAACTAGAAATCCTTGCGATGTCCGTGATGGTGGTTGATAATCTTTAGGATGTTAAAAGATTTTCATGGGTGCTGTTCATTTTCTTTAAAGAGAAGTAGAAATTCAAATGGACTTCAGTTCGGTTGAGTTTCTAAAGCACAATACTAAACTGACTTTAATCGATGAAAAATAGAATGATCCTTTGGATGTCCGTGATGATGGTTGACAATCCTCAGCATCATCAAAAGATTTTTATGAGTGCTGTTTATTTTCTTTAAAAGAATGTAGAAATAACAATCGACTCAATTTCGATTGAATTTCTGAAACACAAGAATAAACTGATTTTAATTTTATGTTTGGGATTTGTTGACGATCACTGAGATTTAGTTCCAAATGACTGGAGTTACATAATATTTAATATTTCAATTCGATGAAAAGCAGTATCATTCCTTTGATATTCGGGATGATAATAGCGCTGTTCATTTTCTTTAAATAGAAGTGAAATTTCAAATCGACTTCAGTTCGATTGAGTTTCTAAAGCACAACACTAAACTGATTTCAATTTTATTAGCAGGATTTGATGTGAACCACTACTGAAAAGCTATCTAATATTTAATGTTTCCATTCGATAAAAAATAAAAAAATCCTTTTGATATCCATGATGATCGTTGACAATCCTCATGGATTACATTTTGAAAGAACAACACTAAACTAACTTTTATTTTATGCTTGGGATTTGACGACGTAATTGATGCTCTTATCCGGAGATTCATAGGCGAGAAGTCATTGCGTTTTAGCTCTTTTTAGAAAATTCAAGACATTTAAAGTGCATGATTTGTTCTGCGCATTTGAAACTATTGACCTGTCTACATCAGATAATTATCTTTAGGAACGTTTTGCCTATTCTATTTTTCCCTCAACAAGAAATCTTGTTCTGATTATATTAATTTGCAGCATGTATTCCGTTTCAAGGTCACCATGGAATGAGTGTATAAAGTGATAATCTCAACGCTATACATTAAACACGCACATACGAAAGAGAGTCGTTTCGTGTACGGCTTTGAAGATCAGAGAAGACGATTCTTTGAATCGGTTGACACCTCATGTGATGTATGGTCGCACACCGAGTACTTGTTAATTCAGTGGCGTCAGTTCCGTAGGATGCCAATGGTTAATGGCTATACATTTCGAATGACTGTTTCACACCTACACTAATAAACACAGATACACTCAAAAATTTATTTTTAATTACTTTGCATTCCTTATTCAATTTCGACATAGACATACCATCCTAAATTACGTGGAGAGACTTCAAAGAGGAATTCAAATCTTTTCCCCAGACCTCAATGACTGGTCTCTATAGCCAATATTGGTACCATATATTTTCACCTATTTTCAACATTTGTTCCTTGTGGTCCCCTGGCCTTATGGGCAGTCAAAAATTTTACTTTAACCTTTATGATAAGATCAAAGTGTCCATTTATAAAATAAACTGACTCGCCTAAATTAGACTCGTCCAAATTTGCAACATTCACCAAATTAGATCAAGTATCAACCAGATAGTTAGATTTCAAATCATGAAGATTAATTTTCTACCGAAATAGTCCAATTTTAATAAAAAAAAATAAATTTTTAAAAAAGTAATTCAATTTGAAACTAAAAATTGTTGAAATTTCATCAAGAGAGATGAATTTTCAACTGAAATGATAAATCGCCAAACAAAAAGATCAATTTTCAGCAAAACATCTGACCTACAAGATTAAATCTTCCCCGAAGAAGAATTTTATAATAAAATACATCAATTTGTAACCAAATAGTTGAATTGTCAACTAAAAAAATATATCATTTCCAGCAATAGAGATGCAATATCAACTAACATTATGTATATCCAACCAAAAAATTATTTTCTAAAAAAGTTGTTCAGCTTTCAACCAAGTAGTTGAATTTAAAAAAGGGAATTTCTACCAAAAAAATAAGTTTAATACCAAAAAAGACGAATTTTTAACAGAAGGCATTAGTTTTAAGCAACAAAATTAAATAATAATATTTTAATTGTTGATCTTAGGTTAATTGACCAGAGAATATTTTATTATTAATTTTAGATGTTAATTTTGTTTGTCTACTGGACTATATCAATATTATTAAGATATTGATAAATGTTAAGATTGTGAAAAAAATGTCTCTATCTTCGCTGGGCTCTGAACCCAGGACCTTCAGCTCCGTAGCTCAGTTGGTAAGAGCATCAGACCGGAAATCTGAAGGTCCTGGTTTCAGATCCCAGCGGAGATAGAGACATTTTTTTCACAATCTTAACATTCATCAATATTTTAATAATATTGATATAGACCAGTAGACAAACAATATTAACATCTAAAATTAATAATTAAATAATAATATTTTTAATTAAAGAAATAATTATTACTGAAAAAAAACTATTTTCAACTAAACGGGATACATTTTGCATAAAAATTTGAATTGTAAAATTCTCAGTTAAAAATCAATTTTCAACTCAGAAAAAATTTAACCAAAAATAAAATAGTTACATTTTTGGTCAAAGAATTTAACTTTTTATAAAAAAGAAATCATAATACAAAAATAAATCAATTTCCATCCACGAGATGAATTTCCAACTAAAACTATGAATCCGCGACCAAAAAATTAATTTAAAAAAGTAGGTCAAATTTCAATTAAGAACTTGAATAAAAAAATTAATAATAAATTTTAGCCAAGAATACCTTTTTTTCTACTGGAAAAAATTTCAATAAAATGCATGAATTTTGAACAAAATATTTAAATTTTCAACTAAAAAAGGACGAATTTTTATAACTATAATTATAATTTTTTACTAAGAAAATCAATTTGAAACGAAAAATTGAACAATTATATTTTTAATTTGAACAAATGAGGTTTCTACAACAACAAAAAACCTATTTTAAACTAAAAAAGATCAATTTTCCAAAAAAATTTCTATTGTACAAATTCTTAGTTAAAAAATTAATTTTTAACTAAATTTAAAATTTAAAATTTAAAAAAATTAACTTTTTAGAAAAAAAAGAATTAAAAAATATAGTTGAACTTCTATCCAAAAATATCAGTTTTCAACAAATACTATGTATCTTCCGCGAAAAATTAATTTTTTAAAAAGTAACTCAAATTTCAGCCAAGTACTTCAATAAAAAAATTAATAAATTGTAGCCAAAAAAATTTATTTTTTGCGAAAAAAGAAAAATAAAAATTTTTAACTAACAAAAATTATTATTGAAATTCATCAGCGGTATCATTTAAGGTAAAAAACTATAGTTTTTTAATCAATTTTCAACTCAAAAAAAATTCAACCAAAAATAAAATAGTTACATTATTTTTAAAAGAATTTAACTTTTTATAACGAAGAAATCATAAAAAAAAATAGTTAAATTTTTATCCAAGAGATGAATATTGAATTAAAACTATAAATACTCGAACAAAAAATTAATTTAAAAAATTAGGTCACATTTCAATTAAGAACTAAGTATTAAGTAGTATTAAGTAATTAATTAAACAGTTGAATTTTTCAACTAAATAGGACGAATTTTTATAACGCAATTAAATTTTTAACTGAAAAATATCAATTTTAAACGAAAGATTAAACAATTATATTTCTAATTGAAAAAATGAGGGTTTTACAACAACAATTTAACAACAATTTTAAACTAAACGCAGTTTTCAAACAAAAATAAAGTAGTTATATTTTTTATCGCAGAAATTCACTTTTCATAAAAAAGAGAATTAAAAAAATATATAGTTGAACTAATATCCAAAGAGATCAATTTTCAACAAATACTACGTATCTTCGGCCAAAAAATTAATTTTTTAAAAAGTAACTCCAATTTCAGCCAAGTTCTTCAATAAAAAAATTAATAAATTGTAGCCAAAAAAATTTATTTTTTGCCAAAAAAGAAAAATATAAATATAAACTAAAAAAAATTATTTTTGAAATTCGTCAGCGGCATCATTTATCGCTAAAAATGATATTTTTTAATTAATTTTCAACTCAAAAAAAAGTTTCACCAAAAATAAAATAGTTACTTTTTTTTCATAGATTTTAGCTTTTCATAACAAAGAAATCATAATTAAAAAATAGTTGAATTTCCATCCAAGAGATGAGCTTTTAACTAAAACTATGAATACCCAAAAAAAAAATTAATTTAAAAAATTAGGTCAAATTTCAATTAAGAACTAAGTATTGAGTAGTATTAAGTAATTAATTAACCAATTGAATTTTAAACTGAAAAAGTACGAATTTTTATAACTTAATTAAATTTTTAACTAAAGAAGCTCAATTTCAAAAGAAAAATTGAACAATTATATTTTTAAATGAAAAAATGAGGTTTCTACAACAACAAAAAGTCATTTTCAAACTAAAAAAGATTAATTTTTCACAAAAATTTTAATTGTAAAATTCTAAGTTAAAAAATTAATTTTAAACTGAGAAAAGTTTACAAGCAAAAATAAAGTAATTACATTTTTTATCGGAGAAATTAACTTTTTAGAAAAAAAGAGAATTAAAAAATATAGTTGAACTACTATCCAAAAATATCAATTCTCAAAAAATACTAGGTATCTTTGGCCAAAAAATTAATTTCTTAAAAAGTAACTCAAATTTTAACCAAGTACTTCAATAAAAAAATTAATAAATTTTAGTCAAGAAGATTTATTTTTTGCCAAAAAAGAAAAATATAAATTTTTAACTAAAAAAAATTATTCTTGAAATTCATCAATCATTTAACGTAAAAAATTATATTTTTTTCATCAATTTTCAACTTAAAAAAAATTCAACCAAAAATAAAATATTTACATTGTTTTATAAAGAATTTAACTTTTTATAACAAAGAAATCATAAAAAAATAGTTTAATTTCTATTCACGAGATAAATATTCAATTAAAATTATAAATACTCGAACAAAAAATTAATTTAAAAAATTAGGTCAAATTTTTATTAAGAACTAAGTATTAAGTAGTATTAAGAAATTAATTAAGTAGTTGAATTTTCAACTAAAAAAGGACGAATTTTTATAACGTAATTAAATTTTTAGCTAAAAAAGATTAATTCCAAACGAAAAATTGAACAATTATATTTTTATTTAAAAAGTGAGGTTTCTCCAACAACAAAAAACGATTTTTAAACGAAAAAAGGTCAAGTTTCAACTAAAATTTTAATTGTAAAATTCTCAGTTAAAAAATTAATTTTAAACTGAGAACAGTTTACAAGCAAAAATAAAATAATTACATTTTTTATCGGAAAAATTATCTTTTTAGAGAAAAAGAGAATTAAAAAATATACTTGAACTTCTATCCAAAAAGATCAATTTTCAACAAATACTATGTATCTTCGGCCAAAAAATTAATTTTTTTAACTGAAAATGTGACTATTTTATTTCTGGTAAAAATTTATGTTTATTAGTTGAAAATTAAACTATTTTAGTAGGAAATTAAATCACTTGGTTAGAAATTAAATAATTTTGGGATAAAAATTCAACTGCTTTGAACAAATTAATTTATTTTGTTAAAAATTTTCTAATGAAAAATGCTTTATTGACAACTGATCTTTTTTATTAAAAAATTCAAATATTGGGTTGAAAATTCATTTTTTTGTTGCAGATTATTTTTCTTAGTTAAAAATTAAACTACTTTATAGAAAATGTAACTATTTGGTTAAAAATTAAACTATTTATTTAAAAAATTAGGTACTTAGTAAATTATTCGTTCTTTTGTAAAAAATTATATTTTTTAAACTGAAAATATAAGTATTTCATTTTTGGTTTGGAAACTCTTCTTTTTAAGTTGAAAACATTTCTTTCTTATTAAATATTTAACTATTTTATCAGAAAATTTAACTGTTTATTATATAAATTTATCTATTTATTTAAAAAATTCTCAATATAATAGAAATTTTTTTTAATTCATATTATCAGGGGGAAAATTTAACTGTTTTGTGGAAATTTTATCTACTTTGATGAATATTCCTCTTTTTGGTAGAAAATTAATCTTGTTTTTAATAAATCTTTTTGGTTGTGAATTCATTATTTTTTTAAATATTTGTTTCCTTTGTCAAATCCAAAAAATAAAATATTCGTTTTTTCTGGTTGAACAATATTTTTCCTAGTTAAAAAACCAACTATTTTAGTAGAAAATTGACCTTTTTTGTCAAAAATTAAAACCACTAATTTACAAAATTAACTACTTGGTAAATAAATTTTTTGTTTGTTAAAAATTAAAATTTTCAAGTTGAAAATGTGACTATTTAGTTTCTGGTAAAAACTTATCTTTTGTAGTTGAAAATTCAACTATTTTAGTAGGAAATTCAATTATTTGGTTAAAAAATTTAACTTTTTTGTAAAAAGTTATTGTATTTTTTTAAAAATTTGTTAAAGAAAAATGTTTAATTCAAAACTGATCTTTTCTATTAAAAAATTTAAAGATTGTGTTGAAAATTCATTTTTTTATTCAAGATTATTTTTCTTAGTTAAAAATTAAACTACTGCATAGAAAATGTAACGGTTATGTTCAAAATTAAAATATTTATTTAAAAAAATTGAATGCTTGGTAAAAAATTAACTTTTTTGGTAGAAAATTCATAGTTTCGCGGTAAAAATTCAACTTTTTAATGGAAAATCCCTCTATTTTGTTAAAAAATCGTCCGTTTGGGTAGAAAATTCATTTTCTTTTTTGCCAATTCATTTTTTTTTTGCTGTTAAAAATTAGTTTAAAATTAATTTTAAACTAAAAATAGTTTACAAGCAAAAATAAAATAATTACATTTTTTATCGGAGAAATTAACTTTTTATAAAAAAAGAGAATTGAAAAAATATAGTTGAACTACTATCCAAAAAGATCAATGGTTAAAAAATACTATGTATCTTCGGCCGAAAAATTAATTTTTTAAAAAAGTATCTCAATTTTCAACCAAGTACTTTAATAAAAAAATTAATAAATTTTAGTCTAGAAGATTTATTTTTTGACAAAAAAAATATATATATTTGCAACTAAAAACATATTATTCTTGAAATTCATCAGCGGTATCATTTATCGCAAAAAATTATATTTTTTTAATCAATTTTCAACTCAAAAAAAAAATTCAACAAAAAATAAAATAGTTACATTTTTTTCAAAGAATTTAACTTTTGATAACAAAGAAATCATAATAAAAAAATTGTTAAGTTTCTATCCAAGAGATGAATATTCAATTAAAACTATACATACTCAAACAAAAAATTAATTTAAAAAATTAGGTCAAATTTAGGTAATTAATTAAAAAGTTGAATTTTTCAACTTAATAGGACGAATTTTTCTCACGTAATTAAATTTTTAACTAAAAAAGATCAATTTCAAACGAAAGATTGAACAATTATATTTTGAATTGAAAAATTAAGGTTTTTACAACAACAATAAACGATTTTTAAACGAAAAAAGATCTTCAGCCAAAAAATTAATTTTTTTAAAAAAGTAACTCAATTTTCAACGAAGTACTTTAATAAAAAAATTAATAAATTTTAGCCAAAAAGATTTATTTTTTTCCAAAAAAGAAAAATATAAATTTTTAACTGAAAAAATATTAAAATTGAAGAATCCTAAATAAGATTAAAATCCAATTTAAAATCTTAATTAACGTCCAATAATCCAGACGTCCAATAAAAAAACGAAAAAAAGGAAAAATATTATTTAGAGATGAGAATTTTTTTAAGAAAGGAGGAAGGGGATTTGGATGATTGCCTTCTCATTTTTTTTTGTTTTTTTCCAGGGGAGAAATTCTTTTTCTTTTCTTTTTTAGGGAAGAAGATGACTTTTTTCAGATTGGAATGGGAAAATTTTATGCTGATTGTCCAAATTTATTCGTTGGATTCTTGATTTTATTTTCAGGAAATTCTGCTCATTCAAAAAATATTATTCTTGAAGTTCATCAGCGGTATCACTTATCGCAAAAAATTATATTTTTTTTAATCAATTTTCAACTAAAAAAAAATTTCAACCAAAAATAAAATCGTTACATTTTTTTCAAAGAATTTAACTTATCATAACAAAGAAATCATAATAAAAAAATAGTTGAATTTCCATTCAAGAGATGAATTTTCAAGTAAAACTATGAATACCCGAAAAAAAATTAATTAAAAAAATTAGGTCAAATTTCAATTAAGTACTAAGAATTAAGTAGTATTAAGTAATTAATTAACTAATTGAATTGTCAACTGAAAAAGTACGAATTTTTATAACGTAATTCAATTTTTAGCTAAAAAAGATTAATTCCAAACGAAAAATTGAAAAATTATATTTTTGTTTAAAAAGTGAGGTTTCTCCAACAACAAAAGTCGATTTTTAAACGAAAAAAGGTCAAGTTTCAACTAAAATTTTAATTGTAAAATTTTCAGTTAAAAAATTAATTTTAAACTGAGAACAGTTTACAAGCAAAAATAAAATAATTACATTTTTTATCGGAGAAATTAACTTTTTAGAAAAAAAGAGAATTAAAAAATATAGTTGAACTTCTATCCAAAAATATCAATTTTCAAAAAATACTATGTATCTTCGGCCAAAAAATTAATTTTTTAAAAAAGTAACTCAAATTTCAACCAATTACTTTCATAAAAAAAATTAATAAATTTTATTCAAGAAGATTTATTTTTTGCCAAAAAAGAAAAATATAAATTTTTAACTCAAGAAATATTATTCTTGAAATTCATCAGCGGTATCATTTATCGCAAAAAGTTATATTTTTTCAAGATTTTAAGGCAGTGAAAAAATCTGTTTAAACAAATAATAATTTTTAGAACAATTCAAAATTAGTGTGAAAATACTCTGAAACTTGTCCCTTATCGAATAAAAATAAATAATTTTGAAAAAAATTCAAAAAAATATCGTTTTTAGCATGAATTTTGCATAAAACGGCTATTTTGAATTTTTTTGGGCATTTCCGGGCAAAATACGAGGCGTTTGGGGGACAAAAATTAAAAGCATTAATACAACATTATTCTCAGAGCATTCCTCAAAAGGTTGGTAAATTTTAATTGACAAAAAGTTAATTATTAGCTAGGATTATTATCAATAGTAGCTCACGGTTGGGATACATTTTCTGAAATGTATTTTTTTAATTGAAAATCTTCTTCAGATTAATTTTTAGGTGTTAATAATAAAAATAATCGCACGTTTTTTGACGCATATTTTTTTTACTGAAAATTGTCTTTGGAATAATTTGTAAGAGTTAAAACCAAATTATTGAAACTTGCGTAATTGTAATGTAAATTATTCGGTATTAGTAACTACTTTTATAAAAGAAAGTAGTTACTTTTATCACTGAAAATTATACGAAATTGAATTTACTTTCTAGTTATCTGATTCCTGGGAACTCATTCGAATGGAATATTAAAGTTGGCGTTTAATGTTATACGCACAATATATACTTATCTACTATAAAATGATATTGTAAAGAAATGTGGGTCAGACTCGTGGATCTGAAATCGATTTTTCCCCACAAACAAGTGACCAGTTAGTAAATAAAGTAGAAAGGACATTTGTTATAAACACTATTTTTTATAACTCATACAATTCTTTGCATGTTTTTCATATAAATTCGCATTATTCATATAGAAACAATGTCAATTTTTCTTTAATAACATGGGGAATCTTTAACCGGAAAGTTTGGGTTCGATTCCTGGTGCAGAAATTAAAAAAAAAAATTTTTTCACTAGCTTTTTTCCGATTGTAAAGAAAAATATTACTGATCTGAGTAAAATGTAGGTACAAAAATTTTTTTTCTTCTTATGGGAAATATGTGTTAAACTTCACCTCTTGATAAAAAATCTTTTAAAAAAACGCATTTATTTTTGTGTGGATTCGAACACATTTAAGACCCAATAAGAAAACTCAAATCTTTTTTTTCTTAACAGTTTAATTAAAAGGTTAAAAATTATTATATTTTTTTTTAAATTCAACAATTTTCTCAAAAAAACTAACTTATTATTTTAAAATTAATCTGTCCTCTAGGGAATTCGTCTTTTTGGTTTGAAAGTTCAAAAATTTGGTTGAAGTTTTTGTCTTTTTTGAAATGAAAAAATCTTTCTTTATTTAAAAATTTACCACTTTTTAAACAAAATAATTTAATTAGTCTGGAACTTCATCAATTTCTGTAGAAATTTTATATTTTTTGTTAAAAACTTAACTTTCTGCCTAAAAATAAGTCTACTTCAGTTGAAAATAAACTTTTTTTTTAAATTCGACTAATTTGTTCAAAATTTGTACTTTCTGCTCGAAAACTCAACAATTTGATAGAAGACTTAGCTATTTGGTTTAAAAATTATGTATTTTGCTGAAAAATAATCATTTTTAATGGAAGATCATTTTTTGTTTGTTTAAAAATCAAGTAACTTGTTCAAAATTCGTTTTTGTTGGCTTAGTTCCTTATTTTTAACACAAATATTTTTTGTTGAAGGTTTACCTGTTTGGGTGGAAAATTGAACTTCATGGTTAAAAGTTTAAATATTTTCTTGTAAATTCATTTTTATTTAAGATTCCAAATTTTAGCTGGATATTCGTCTTTTTGGTTTAAGAATTCAATAATATAGTATAAAAATTAACTATTATGTACAATATTAAACAATTTTATGAAAAATATTTTTTTCTGGTTAAAAAATTAAATTATTTAGTTACAAAAGTTTGAATTAAGTACTTCAATCAAAAATTAATAATAAATTTTAACCAAGAATACCTATTTTTTACTGAAAAAAATGTCAATAAAATGCATAAATTTTTAACAAAATATTTGAATTTTCAACTAAAAAAAGATGAATTTTTATAATGTAGTTAAATTTTAACTAAAGAAGATCAATTTCAATTTTTCGTTAAAAATTTTAATTTTTTAGGTTTAAAAATTAAATTATTTAGTTACAAAAACTTGTAAAAGAAAAAAATATAAACTGCGTATTATTAAAATAAAATTTAGACAAATATCACATATATTGTTTAAACTATTTTATTTAGAAACTATGTTATTCGTTAAAAATTCATCTTTTTTAGTATAAAATGAATCTTCTAGCTTAAAAATTCAACTATGGAGTTAAAAATGTATATATTTTGGGGAAAACTTGTATTTTTTAGTAGGAAATCCATTTTTTCAAAATTCAATCATTTTCTTGAAAATTAACCTTTGTTGGTTAAATCTAACTCTTTTTTATATTAACTAAAAAAAATTTGAAATCTTAACTATTACATGTTTTGGTTAAAAATTTATCTTTTTATCTAGAAAATCCAACATTTTTTTGAAAATTTGTCTTTTTGGCCTGAAACTATAAAAATGTGGTATTTGATTACAGTATTTGTTAAAGTTTTGTAGAAAATTTGTTTTTTTAATTAAAAATTAATTTTTCTCAATGAAACTTTAATTACTCAATTTATTGTGACAAATTTAATGCGCTTTTTTTGTAGAAAATTAATCTTCTTGCTTGAAACTTCCATTTTTAGTTAAAAAATTTACCTGTTTGGTTAAAATATCAACCATAACAATTTTAGTTTAAGATTCATCTTTTTGGTTTAAAACTTTGACTATCGAGTTATAACATTTTATAAGCGAAAAAATTATAAACGTAAAATTAATTAAATAAAATTTAGCTTAGCCTTACACCTATTGTTTGAACTATTTAGATGAAAAATTATATTATATGTTAAAAATTCATATGTTTTGGTTGAAAATTATTCCCCTTGGTTAAGAATTTACCTACTCTAAAATGTATTTATTTCTCATCGCTTCACAGCAAAAATAGTGGTAAAAAAATTTCAGGTAATCGTTCAAGTAGGGTAATAGTTGTCTAATTAGTCCAGATAAGGAAAACTTTCCGCGGAAAGTTGAGCTCAGTTTAGTGCAGCCACTCTATTTCACCATACTTGATCGATCACCTGAAACATTTCGTACTCTGAGTTTTTTTCTGTTAATAATAGTATCTAGTAATGTCAAATAGTGTCAATAGTGTGTTAAAGGCGAGGCAATATTTGCATTTTTTGTCAAAGAAATTAACATTTGAATAGTACGCTGATAATTCCAAGCTGAGGTAAACTTTCCGCGGAAAGTTAAAATCAGTTTGACGTCACCTGAAACATTTCGTGCCATTTGTTTTGTTTATGTTGAAAACAGTATTCAATAGTGTCAAATAATGTCAGGACTTGGTCGAGTCCGAGGCCCATATTCACTAATTGAACCATCTTTTAAACCAGTGAATGTCAGCTTCTACTTTCGAACTAAGGAAAAAAACAGTTTTCAACCAAAACTAAAATAGTTACATTTTTCGTCAAAGAAATTAACTTTTAATAGTCTGCGGAGTACTCCAAGCTGAGGTACACTTTCCGCGGAAAGTTTAACTTAGCTTGTTGTCGCCTGAAACATGTCGTACTCTGATATTTGCTTATGTTAAAAACAGTATTCAATAGTGTCCAATATTTTCAGTAGTGTGTCGAGTCCGAGGCCCACATTCACTAATTTAACCATATTTCAAACCAGTGAATATCACGTTCTACTTTCGAACAGAAGAAAAAAAACAGTTTTATACCAAAAATAAAATAGTTACATTACCTTCAATGAAATTAACATTGCAATAGTCGGCGGATTACTCCAAGCTGAGGTATACTTTCCGCGGAAAGTTTAACACAGTACCAGCAACTAATTGAACCATCTTTGAAACCAGTAAATGTCAACTTCTATGAC